>CAUYLG010006954.1:0-30067 GCA_963573385.1 Cacajao melanocephalus | reverse complement strand
ACAATGAACTTTATTGTACAATGTGATGATTCTGTGAAACCACATGAAGGGATCGGTTAATGACCTCTTAATCTTTACCTTGAGAAAAGCCTAAAGTATTTTGTGGGAACAAATGGCATTACTAAGAGAATTTTTTTTTTTAAACAGTTTTGCTGTTGTTACCCAAGCTGAAGTACAATGACACAATCTTGGCTCACTGCAACATCCACCTCCAGGGTTCAAGCAATTCTCCTACCTCAGCCTCCTGAGTAACTGGGATTACAGACATCTGCCACCACATCCAGCTAATTTTTGTATTTTTCTTAGAGATGGGGTATCACCATGTTGTCCAGGCTGGTCTCGAACTCCTGAACTTGCAATCCACCTGCCTCAGTCTCCTAAAGTGCTGGGATTACAGGTGTGAGCCACCGCGCCCAGCCTAGCCTTTGGGCATTTAAAAGTTCAACTTTGAGCCGGGCATGGTGGCTCACGCCTGTAATCCCAGCACTTAGGGAGGCTGAGGCGGGTGGATTACCTGAGGTCAGGAGTTTGAGACCCGCCTAGCCAACATGGTGAAACCCCGTCTCTAAGAAAAAATACAAAAATTAGCTGGGCATGGTGGCATGCGCCTGTAATCCCAGCTACTCAGGAGACTAAGACAGGAGAATCGCTTGAACTTGGGAGGCAGAGGCTGCAGTGAGCCAAGATCATGTTACTGCACTCCAGCCTGAGCAACAAAAAGTGAAACTTCATCTCAAAAAAATAAAAATAAAAAAATTCAGCTATGATTTGACTGGCCTGAATTATGCCTGAGTTAATGTTTTTTTTATCTTAAAGAAAACTAACTCAGAAGGTCTTCATTAGCTCTATACTGTCACCAATAGTTCATGTAATAATGCAGCTGACTCCCAAAAAGCAATTTGAGTAAAATTTATAGTAAGTTTGAACAAAAACTTGTTTTTGGAAAATACGCTAAAAACCCCTCAGTAGTGCTTTACCATAGAACACTCAGAACCTCTCTTTATTACCTGTATGCCCCGTAATTGGAATAAATAATAGTATCAGATATTGTAATGTCTTAGGCTGTTGCTTCTTGGCTCCTGTGATTCCCTAGCATCCCATCCTGGATGTCCTTTAGGTGCGCAGTACTACTACTGTGTGCCATGGACAGTGTCAGGACACATTGTGAGCTTCCTAAGTGTCTCACCGTGAGGCCAAATAGACTGTTCTCTCTCCAGTGAGATTCCTTCCTGTCTCTCTTTAGGCAGTCATCTTCATCTATGCATTAGTAGTTCCTCTGTTCACCATGCTTCATATGAACTGAAGTACAGCCTCATCTTCCGAAAAAATACTGTCATGTCTTTGTGGACTCAAGTATAAAATATTTAATTTAGCTAGTGATTAAACCTTTTTTTTTTTTTTGAGATGGAGTCTCACTCTGTTGCCCAGGTTGGAATGTGATGGCGTAATCTCAGCTCACTGCAACCTCCGCCTCCCAGGTTCAAGCCAGCCTCAGCCTCCGGAGTAGCTGGGACAACAGGCTCCTGCCACCACACCCAGCTAATTTTTGTATTTTTAGTAGAGACGGAGTTTCACTATGTTGGCCAGGCTGGTCTCAAACTCCTGACCTTGTGATCCGCCCATCTCGGCCTCCCAAAGTGCTGGGGTTACAGGCGTGAGCCATAGTGCCTGGAATGATTAAACCTTTTTAAAACCAACTGAAGCCAGGCGCGGTGGTTCACGACTGTAATCCCAGCACTTTGGGAGGCAGAAGCAGGTGGATTACAAGGTCAGGAGTTCGAGACCAGCCTGGCCAAGATGGTGAAACCCCTTCTACTAAAAATACAAAAATTAGCTGGGCACGTTGGCGAGTGCCTGTAATCCCAGCTATTAGGGAGGCTGAGGTAGAATTGCTTGAACCTGGGAGGTGGAGGTTGCCGTGAGCTGACATTGTGCCATTGCACTCTAGCCTGGGCAACAGAGTGAGACTCCATCTAAAAAAAATAAATTGAAAAGTGTTGTTTAAAATTCACTTGCTTGTGAGCTGTCATGGGTGAATATTGGTTCCAAGGTTTAGGGAATGAATTTGAGAAAGGCTTTTTCTCAAACCTTTAGGGCTCAGTAAGGCTAAAACAAAACAAAACAAAAACAAACAGGTGCATCCAAGATCTGATTTCAAGGCAAGATTTATTGCTTTACGAACAAACATTACACTTGGTCTTAATAGAAAAATGACATCAGATACACCCAGAATACATTTCGCATTGGGATAGCTGCCAGTTCGGCACAAAACGTACACTATTAGGAGCAGGGAGGCAATGAAAACAAACTATATTTTACTTTTTGGTTCATCAGGAACACTTTTGCCTGAAGTAAGCCCTTTAGCACTATCTTTAAATTTTATTTATTTATTTTTATTTTTATTTTTTTAAAAAGACGGGGTTTCACGATGTTTGTCAGGCTGGTCTTGAACTCCCGACCTCAGGTGATCCACCAGCCTTGGCCTCCAAAGTGCTTGGATTACAGGTGTGAGCCACCACACCCGGCCTATTTATTTTTTTAATCTACCCATCTGCACACTGGCCCTTTAGTACTCTTGAGGTGTAAAATTTTAATACTTGTCCTAGGCTTTGACCCTTGTGTTTGATCTAAATGACATTTCATACACAAATGTCTTTTGACGAGTGCGCTTACTGTTACGTACAGAATTTAAAATGTGATAGTTTGAATATAAAATCTGGTTTGATACATGATATAAAAGTTGTATATTTAAATTCAAGAGTATGTTTTTGTGGACTATTTCTACTAAAGAATGTATTAAATTAAAATAATTTAAAAACTTAACATGAAGCAGTGATCTGTTAACTGGACAGGTCAGTTATCTGTCTGAGCTGCGTAAATCACTGTCTGGCACTACAGTTGAATAACTTGACACTGAGCTCAGGAGCAGCCCATTTAAGAAGCATCTTGTAAATAACAAAGTGACACCTTGGAGATTACAGTTGGAACTCTGCAAGTCATTCATAGAGTAGCTGTGGGCTCTCTTCTAAAGGTGGACCCATTACATGAAGATGGACCTTTCATGTTGTTGCCGATGTCCAAGTCTCTTGTGATCCAGAAATGCCAGGACAGTTGTTTCAAATGCATTGGGTATGAATTGCACCTTGAACTTGCCCTTCTCTTTTTCGGTTAAACCTTTTCACATAGCTGCTGCTACTCCTCAGCAGTCCATCCCCTGGACGGAGGCGCCCTCTCAGGACCTGGAGCAGAGCTGCAGGGAGCTGCCGTCTCTTATGGTAGATGTGGCCCATCACAATATACCTGCTGCCTGGACAAAATAACCAGAACATTAATTCATTGTGTCTTTTAAATGCCGTGAAACAGAAAATGCAAGGCCTTTAAAAAATGCCCAAGCTGCAATCTACTATCTTGCTGCACAAGTTGAAACTGGTATTTAGTCTACAGGCAACTGGTGGAAGACAGTCTAGCGACCTTTAGAAGATAACCAACCAGGCCAGTGCGGTGGCTCACACCTGTAATCTCGGCACTTTGGAAGGCCGAGGCAGGTGAAACACTTGAGATCAGGAGTTTGAGATCAGCCTAGCCAACACGGTGAAAACCTGTCTCTACTAAAAATACAAAAATTAGCTGGGTTTGGTGGCAGGTGCCTGTACTCCCATCTACTCGGGAAGGAGGCTGAGGCAGGAGAATCGATTGAACCCATGAGGCAGAGGTTGCAGTAAGCGGAGATCGCACCAGTGCACTCCAGCCTGGGCAACAGAGTGAGACGCTGTCTCAAAAAAAAAAAAAAAAATCAACTACAGAACAAAGGTCCTTATCACAATGCATCAGGATTTCCCGGAGCACATGTACAGAAAGATATGAGAGTCGGTATTCACCCCCTACCAGCCCCCCAACACACTCCCAAAAGCAGCTTTTCTAAACTCAGTTCTGTCTAGTCCCTTCTGGCAATGGTGTTTGGTCGTTCACTCCATTTGTCAGCATCAGTTTAGTGACAACCGGTTTTGTGCCAACCGCTGCGGTTCTCACCCTTGGGGGTGGGGGCTGACGGGGCTTAAATCACAGAGTGGCTGAAATAATACCTGCCGTCTAAATCCTATTCATGTCACAATACTGTCCCCCATCCCTCCCAAAAAAAGGCTGGGCGACCCACAGCCCGGGCTGTGGCACCCACGTTACAAACTGTGGTATAAAGTGCATATGCAGCGTCATTCAGGTCAGTTTCAATACCAAGTTTAAACTCTGGACACGGCTTATTGCAGCTGGAGGAGTCCAGGGCTAACATGTGGACTCGGAAGAAGAACCCGTCGGGGGTGAGGTACAGGCGGTTCATCTTGTACAGCCCGTCCCGATCCACTAGCAGGGTCACCAGCTGGATGCCCGTGCCCAGCACGTCCACGTCGTGCACGATCCCGTTCACCGCTGCTTCCGAAAAACAGTTTGGAGAAGAGCATTACCCCGAGTTCCTCTCCCAGTCCCCCTGGCGTGGGTTTTTAGCAACCGCAAAACGTCCCGCACGGGTCGGGCGCCCTGGGATCGCGCGGGCGGGCTTCTCCGGGGCTCGGAAAGACTCGCGGGGCTTCGGCGCGGCGGCCGGGCTCACCGAATTCGCTCTCGCAGAACGCCTCGCGCTCGTCCAGGTCGGCCCGGCAGGCGCGCGAACAGGGCTCGGCGTCGGGATCCGCGTACCTCCGCGGCAGGGTGAGGCCGAAGCTGAGGCTGAGGTGCGGCGGCGGCGGCGGCGGCGGCGGCACGGGCGCGGGCACGGGACCCGGGGGCGGCGCGGGGGCGCGCGGCCGGTTGGGGTGGGCGGGGCCATCGGCAGTGCGCGCGGGCGACCGGGCGGCGGGGAAGCGCAGGGCCCGCGAGCGCGCGCGTCGCGGGGCGTCCTCCGACACGTGCCCGCGGCGCGGCGACGCGCGGTTGTCGGCTTCGGCCAGGCGCGGACCCGGCGGCCCTGCGGGCGGTCGTGCGGCCTCCCGGAAGCCGGCCCGGTTGTCAGCCTGCGGGAAGGGCTTCCCGCGCCGCGGGTCTGACCATGCGCGGGCGGTGGGGGTGGCCTCGGCCGCGCGCGACCTCCGCGCGGCCTCAGGGAACGGCTGCCCACGGGGCCCCGGTGTCTCCTCCGCGCTCGGGCAGCCACGGGACTCCGGCTTCCTGCTGTGCGGCGGCGAGGCTGTGGGGAGAGAAGAGGAGAGGCGGGGAGGCCGTGGGGGAGGAGGAGCAGTGAGGGGAGGCCGTCGGGGGAAGCCGAGGAGGCCGAGGAGGCCGAGAAGGGAGAAGAGGGAAGGGGAAGCTGAGACGAGAGGCCGAGAGGGGAAGGGAAGCCACGAGGGGAGGAGACCCGTAGTGGGGCAGGGGCGTTGCAGAAGAAGGGCTCTGGGAGGGGGACAGGAGTCAGGGGGCAAGGGAGGCTTCGCAGGCACCAGCAAGAGGAGAGATGGGAGGGAGGCCGGGAGAACCCGGACACAGCCTCGCGGCCAGTGGGGGGCACGCGCTTCCCAGGCCCCAAAGGAAGAAGGAGATCAGGGTCTTGCCCTCTAAGAATGGGGCCAACCAAGAAAATCTGCACTGCATGAGGAATCAGAGGCCTGATGGGAACATTTTATTTAGTTAAGGAATCTATGACTTTTAAAATTACAACCCCCTATTTACTCTAAGAGGAAACATGTCTGACAACATTGGTTAGATAACGAACTTTTTTGACCTTCCTTTAATATGTACGTATATGTGTGTATGTGTGTGTATATATATAACATATATAAACATCAGCCTCTTTGCTATTTACAGTTTGTTGAGAAAGTACCAAGAGCAAACCCCAGGGGAAAAGGTCTCATATTACACGTTCTCCTAATTGTTTAAGCGCCCCTGACAACAGAACTATTTGGTTTTCCCATCCGTGTTTACACTGTCATCTTGGTCTCTGCAGAATCGAGCATTTGTGAGTGGATTTTTATCTGGCTTCTTGGACACCACTTACTGTTAAACCACAGCTAAGGAAGGTTTTAAAAACTTGGCTGGGAGGCAGAGGCCCCTGGTTAAGTATAAAAGCACACATCCCTTACATTTTTTTCCCCATTAGATGGTGGAGGAAAGACTCCTAAATGGTATGGCATGAAAACAAATTTTTTAAATTATTAATGATTTTGCCTAGTTCTGCAGACAGGTTGGTGAGTCAGCTTCAGCCAACTTGGAAGCTGGCACCTTTCCATGCCAGTTACACAATATCACCTCCTCGCTTGCCTGGGTCCCAGTGCCCTCCAAACAGGCAAGAACCGCAAGAACTCGCCTTTATTTTTCTCTACCCTTGTGTTAAAGAGCTGGATCTGCCCATTTGCAGCTCTGACAACACTTCATTTAAAACGATTGGTCTTGCCAAATCGATAATCTGCTTTAAAATCAGCTTTCACCCAGCAATAATAGCTGCTTAGGGTTCATGTTTTTGCAAGAGGTTGATCTGACTCATTATGTTGTGGAACGGTTGTGCCATCCGCAGCTGAATAAAGTTCTGGTGGATATCCAATTCCTGACTGTCAACTGTGGACCTCACAACTGCTTCCCCATTGATAACACCATCTGTTGTCATGGGAAAGATTGTCTGATATTTGGGTTAAATGCCACTGAAGTCATTCAATTTCCATGTGGAAAAATAACCCAGAGTAAATTGCCATGTGAGGTACGGAAGCTGTTTTTCCCAAAGATAGCGAAGCCAACAGTACATCCAAATAAAAGCAAAACAAAAACACGATCCCCCACCCCCCCACCCCGAGGATCCCTCATTTCTTCATGGGCTGAGTAACCTAATTTCATTTCGTGCATGAACTGTGAGAGTGTATGTGTGTTAGTTAAACCCCGGTAAACCCCGGCTCAGGTGTCCCAAGGCTGTGCGCTGGGGCTGCAGGGAGAGCAAGAGAGGTGCCCGGGGCTGCCGGATTTTGGCCCGGCTTCCCCCCAGCCCTCCCCGGCGCCCCCCGCAGCCCCTGCTCACCCAGCGGAGTGGGATGGACCCCGCGGCGTCCTGCGAGCCCCGCCCGGGCACGGCTCCCGAAAGGCGCGCCACGACCCCTTTTGACACTTCCCTCCTCTGTGATGGAGCAACTACTTAACATGCAAAGTTTTCCCCAGCCTGCCGGGCTCGCTCGGGATCATTTCAGGAGCTGAATTAGCTTCTTTCCGAAAAGGCTGCCAAGAGACACGAAATCTTGGGGACACCCGTTGCTCCTTTCGAAGACGAACGCAGACCCGGGGTGTCCTCTCTCGCGAGCTCTACCCACCCCCGGCCCCCGCCCCGCGTTTCGCTGCGTTCCCTCCCCAGCTTCCCCGCAGAACCCTGCTCCGCTCCTGGTTCTCCGCGCTACACCGATCTTACTTTTTCTCTCCGCCAACGGGGCTTCGGGGGATGATCCGACGATCAAGCAGAGGAGCCAGAAAGCTCTAGCTGTCATTTTTGCAGACAGGGTTCCCAGGCTCTAAAAGCGAGCCTGGGCTTTTGCTTGCTTTCTCTCCCCCAGCCCCTTCTCCACACCCCCACCCCCGCTCATGCTAATGAGGGGCAGCCTTTGGGGAAACGGGAATCACTCGCTGAGCAGACCATTGGAACAAAACCGAGCTGCAGGGACTTCTCCCTCTTCCTTCCTAAGGGGGGCCAGCACATGGCCTCGCACAGTTGTTCCTGGGAATGTCTGTCCTGTGATCTGCCGGCGAGGATAGCATCAGAGCCTAAACTTTAAACCTGTGTGCGTTTGCGCGCTGGGGTGGGGGCAGCAGAGGGTGGGGTGACAAGTGCAGAGAATACGGGTGCTGCGGGACTGAGGGACTGGGTGGGGGAGAACGAGTGACGACGGGAGAATTTTCTAGATTAGGTCAACAACAAATAGGAAAATAGTGCTTAAGACAGCGTGGGTTTGTGGAAGGGAGGAGATTCAAGATGACAGAGAATGTATCCTGGAATATGTGTTAGGTAATTTCTAGAGAAATCAAGTCACCGCTTCCTAAGTTTAGTAAAACTGTTTCATTATATTACACAGCTCACTGTAACTGCCTCCTGGGCTCAAGCGATTCTTGTGCTTCAGCCTCCCAAATAGCTGGGATTACAGGCATATACCACCATACCATGCTAATTTTTGTATTTTTAGCAGAGATAGGGTTTCACTGTGTTGGCCAGGCTGGTCTCGAACTCCTGACCTCAAGTGATCTACCTGCCTTGGCATTCCAAAATGCTGGGATTACAGGCATGAGAACCACACCTGGCCCAGAGGTCTAGTTATTAATCAGAAGGTTGCCTGTTGAGGCCAGGCATAATGGCTCATGCCTGTAATCCCAGTACTTTGGGAGTCCGAGACAGGAGGATCTCTCGAGCTCAGGAGTTCAAGACCAGCCTGAGCAACATGGAGAGACCCTGTATGTACAAAAAATACAAAAATTAGTGGTTCACACCTGTGGTCCCAGCCATTTGGAAGGCTGAGGTGGGAGGATCACTTGAGCCTAGGAAGTGTAGTTTGCAGTGAGCCGAGTTCATGCCACTGCACTCCAGCCTGGGTGACAGAGAGATGCTGTCTCAGAAAAAAAAAAAAAAGAAGAAGAAGAAAAAGAAAGAAGAAGAAAGGAGGAGAAAGAAGGAAGAAGGAAGGAGAAGGAGAAGGAAGAGGAGGAGGAAGAAAAGAAGGAGGAGGAGGAGAAGTAGTTTTCTTGTTGATCATTAAATCAAATTGCAGCTGAAGGTGGGCTAATCTTCCCTCTTTCAGGTGTTAGAGGAGTGAATTATCTTCTCCGTCCAAACAATATACCTCTATAGCCACTGCAAAGCTTGAGTACCTCAGAGCGAGGGTCTCTACACTCTAGACAGGAACAGATAAACACTAGTAAATTCGTGCCCTCAGGGACCTGTTTATAGATGTCCTCAGATCCCCCTTTTTTACATGCTTTTTCTTTAAGTCAAGTGGTATAAAATTCACTAGGCTTAAGATGTCTCAGTTACAACCACCTCTCTGACATACCTTCTTAAGATTACATTCACATCACCCAGATCCTATTGGGGGTGTTCCCAAAACTCTTCTGTTGCAGGAATGTTGTGAATGCTCTGAAACCCACACCCTGAAATGTAGAGGCAGGGAGCAGGCTGGATGGCTCCTAGGGGCTCCCAGAGGCTCCTGAGGTGGCACCAGCTGGAAGAACTTGCCAGAGTCCAGTGCTGGGGCTTGGGCAGTCTCTGGCTTGGAGCCTTAGAAATCACACAAATGGTGGAAGGTACAAAGAGTTCAAAGAGACTGATCTATGTAGCCAGAATGCCAGTTTATTAATTTATGATGAGAAATCAACTCGGAAATGCAAACTCAAGTCAGCCTGGGTAGTGTTCTCTTTCTATAAATGAGCCAAACAGGAAGCCAAGTTATTATCAGGGTGCTTGGTAATATAAACCAGAGCCCGAGGAGTCTGTTACCTGATTGGAATGTTTAGCAGTATTGGGCCAGGCCGGTGGTTCATGCCTGTAATCCCAGGACTTTGGGAGGCTGAGGTGGACAGATCATCTGAGGTCCAGAGTTCAGGACCAGCCTGGCCATCATGGCAAAACCCCATCTCTACTAAAAATACAAAAATTAGCCGCTCGATGTGGTGTGCACCTGTAGTCCCAGCTACTCGGGAGGGTGAGGCACAAGAAGTGCTTGAACCTGGGAGGTGGAGGTTGCAGTGAGTGGAGATTGCGCTACTGCACTCCAGCCTGGGATATCTGTCAGGAGGAAGAACCCAAGAGACCAACTGGCATTCCCTTGATAATTTCTGGTATTTTGAGTGTATGTTTCTGCTTAGCAAATATTTATTGAGCATCTAATGTGTGTTGTATAATAAAGAATTTGTAGGCCAGGAACAATGGCTCACATATGTAATCCGGGCACTTTGGGAGGCTGAGGCAGAGGATCAGTTGAGCTCAGGATTTCAAGACCAGCCTAGGCAACATGATGAAACCCTGTCTCTGAAAAAAAAAAAAAAAAAAAACAAGCCAGCTGAGTTGATAATTCTAGAGAATTTGGATTCTCTAGAATGACTTACAGAACTCAGGATAGCATTTTACTACAATGAGTTGTATTATTTTGTCGGTTCATTATTTTATTTTTATTTTATCTTATTTTAATAGAGATGTGGGGGGCCAGGTGCAATGGCTCATGCCTGTAATGTCAGCACTTTGGGAGGCTGAGGCAGGCAGATCAGTTGAGGTCAGGAGTTCAAGACCAGCCTGGCCAACATGGTGAAACCCCATCTCTACTAAAAATACAAAAAATTAGCTGGGTGTGGTGGCACATGCCTGTAATCCCAGCTACTCGGGAGGCTGAGGCAGGAGAATCGCTTGAACCTGGGAGGCAGAGGTTGCAGTGAGCAGAGATCATGCCATGAACTCTAGGCTGGACAACAAGAGTGAAAATCTGTCTCAAAAACAAAACAAAAAAGTTTTAATTAAAAAATAGTGATGGGGGAATCTCACTGTGTTGCCCAGACTGGTCTTGAACTTCTAGGCTCAAGCAATCCTCAACCTACTGAGTAGGCAGGAATTCAGGCATGTGCCACCAAACATGGTTTACAGTTTTATTATAAAGGACACAAATCAGTCCAGCAGAATGAAGAGACACATAGGACAAGGTGTGGCAGGATTTGAAATACAGAGGTTCTTTGTCCTCAATGCTGGATTAGGGCACATGACCTCCTAAGACATCAAGTTGTTCACCAACCAGGAAGCCCCACTGAGCTTCAGTGTCCAGAGTTTTTATTGGAGTTTCAGAAAAAAATCAAAATTTTATACGTATATATTAAATATCCTATATTCTTATAATGCTTATAGTTAAACCTTGATTCCATCTGGAATTTAGTTATTTTGGTATGTAGTATGATGTAAGAATCTAATTTTATTTTTCGCTTGAGTAAAATAAAGTTGTCTAATCCAATTGACAAATAAATCCATTCTTTCCCAAATCTGAAATCTGAGCTATCATCTTTAACATAGACATTATTATTATTATTATTATTATTTTGAGACAGAATCTGGCTCCGTCGCCCAGGCTGGAGCGCAGTGGCACAATATTGGCTCACTGCAACTTCCACCTCCCAGGTTCAAGCGATTCTCCTGTCTCAGCCTCCCAAGTAACTGGGATTATAGGCACACGCCACCACATCTGGCTAATTTTTGTATTTTTAGTAGAGACGGGTTTTGTCATGTTGGATAGGCTGGTCTCAAATTCCTGGCCGCAAGTGATTCACCTGTCTTGGCCTCCCAAAGTGCTGGGATTACAGGTGTGAGCCACCATAGACAGTATTATCTTCTAGAATATGTGAGTCTGTTTCTAGACTTTTTACTCTGCTCTGATACTCTGACTCTTGTGATAATTATCATGATATTATAGCTTTCCTTTCAAATATTGCTTTGGCTATTACAGTGTTTATTTTACCAGGTAGCCTTTAGAAATAGTCTGCTAGATTTTTTTTTTTTTTCGAGATGGAGTCTTGCTCTGTCACCCAGGCTGAAGTGCAGTGGCGAAAATGGCTTACCACAACCTCCACCTCCCAGATTTAAGCAATTCTCCTGCCTCAGCCTCTCAAGTAGCTAGGATTACAGAAACCCGCCATCATGCCTGGCTAATTTTTATATTTTTTAGTAGAGATGGAGTTTCACCATGTTGACCAAGCTGGTCTCAAGCTCCTGACCTCAGGTGATCTGTCCACCTCGGTCTCCCAAAGTGTTGGGGTTACAGGTGTAAGCCATTGCACCTGGCTGTGGCCTCTTGTATTATCTTTCTATCCATGAAAATGGAATATCTCTACAGTTTGTTGAGTCTTCCCTCTTTCAGGGTATTATCATTTTCTTCATCTAAGCTGTAAACATTTCTTGTTAGATTTATTTCCTGGGTATTTTATATTTTTGATGTAATGTGGATAGCATATTTTTTGTTTTATATTTTCGAACTGGCTTTAGTAGGTGTCTAGAAAAACTACTAATTTGTATTGTTTATATCCCAATTTGTATACCTATATATTCAAAAATATTCCAAACTTTTTCCATTGATTTTCTTGGGTTTTCCCAGTAGAAAATCACACAATCTTTAGATAATGATAATTTGCCTCTTCCTCACAATTTTTTATCTATTTATTTATTTTGAGATGGAGTTTCGCTCTTGTCACCCAGGATGGAGTGCAATGGCATGATCTCAGCTCACTGCAACCTCTGCCTCTTGGATACAAGTGATTCTTCTACCTCATCCTCCCAAGTAGCTAGGACTACAGGCACGCGCCACGAAGCTCATCTAATTTTGTATTTTTGTTTGTTTGTTTGCTTTGTGAGACAGAGTCTTGCTCTGTCGCCAGGCGCCAGGCTGGATTGCAGTGGCACAATCTCAGCTCACTGTAACCTCTGCCTCCCGGGTTCAAGCAATTCTCCTGCCTCAGCCTCCCGTGTAGCTGCGACTACAGGTGCACGCCACCACGCCCAGCTAATTTTTTTTGCATTTTTAGTAAAGACAGGGTTTCACCATGTTGGCCAGGGTGGTCTCGATCTCTTGACCTCGTGATCCGCCCGCCTCAGCCTCCCAAAGTGCTGGGATTACAGGCTTGAACCACTGCGCCCGGGAATTTTGTATTTTCAGTAGAGACGGAGTTTTACCTTGTTGGCCAGGCTAGTCTCGAATTCCTGACCTCGTGATCCACCTGTCTCAGCTTCCCAAAGTGCTAGGATTACAGGCATGAGCCACCGTGCCTGGCTCAAATATTTATTTAGCTTTTTTATTGTATTAATAAGAGCTTTCTAAACTTTATTGAATAATATCAATCATAGCCATCATCTTTGTTTTATTAATATTTCTCATTTTTAGAGAGCATTTCAAATATTTCACTTTCAAGTCATTAAAAATTTGATTTTATACCAATTATATAGAGCTATTTTAATCTGCACTCCTAAACCATTGTTTTTGCTTTAGGAATCTGACGAACATTCCTATTTTCTTGTTACATTATTTTTTTTTAATATTTTAATTTTTATATAAAAATTAAGATAGGGTAGGCCGGGGGCACAGTGGCTCAAGCCTGTAATCCCAGCACTTTGGGAGGCCGAGGCGGGTGGATCACAAGGTCGAGAGATCGAGACCATCTTGGCCAACATGGTGAAACCCCGTCTCTATAACAAAAAAAAAAAAGAGGAAAATATTATATAAAAATTTTCTTGCAGTAAAACAAAGCCTAAAGCAGAGTAGAAAAAAAAAAAGAAAAAAAATTAAGATGAGGTTTCACCATGTTGGTCAGGCTGTTCTTGAACTCCCGCCCTCAGGTGATCCGCCCGCCTTGGCCTCCAGACTGCTTGGATTACAGGTGTGAGCCACCCCGCCCGGCCTCTTGTTACGTTATTATTGTTGATATTCTGCTTTTGGCCTTCCATTTTATCTTCTATCTCTACCATTATTTATTTGTTTGTTTGTTTGTTTATTCTGAGACAGGGTCTCGGTTGCTTAGGCTGGAGAGCAGTGGCAAAACTTGATCAAGGCTCACTGTGTCCTTGACTTCCTGGAGCTCAGGTGGTCCTCCTACCTTAGCCTCTAGAGTAGCTGGGACTACAGGCACACACCACCACACCCAGCTAATTTTTGTATTTTTTGTAGAGGTGGGATTTCACCATGTTGGCCAGGTTGGTCTCTTAACTCCTGGGCTCAAGCTGTCCAACCTTCTCAGCTTCCCAAAGTGCTGGGATTACAGGCATAACCTATCACACCCCTATTTCTTTGTTATTCTAGAAGACATTCTGGGATTTGTATATATCAGTCACTGATTTCATTTTCATAGCATCAATTCTGCCTTTTGCTCTTTCCAATAAGGATCTTCTTTCCTTCCTCCCCTCCCCTCCCTGCCCCTTCCCTCTCACTTCTCTCTCTCTTTTTTTTTTGTTAATAGAGATGGGATTTTGCCATGTTGCCCAGGCTGATCTCAAACTCCTGGCTTCAAGCAATCCACCTGACTCACCTCCCAAAGTGCTGGGATTAAGGTCAGGAGCCACTGTACCTGGCCCCAGTAAGGATTTGAAAGCTCAGGAATTATTAGCTTCCTTTTTTATTCATCTTGTTTGTTCATTTCAGCCTATTCTCTTCTTACAATGTCCTTCTTCACAATGTCCTTCAATGTCCTCCTTGGACTTTTGTGTGAATGCCTGTTTCTTTTTTTTTTTTTTTTTTTTAGACAGAGTCTCACTCTTGTTTCCAAGGCTAGAGAGCAATGGTGTGATCTTGGCTCACTGCAACCTCTGCCTCCTGGGTTCAAGCAATTCTCCTGCCTCAGCCTCCCTAGTAGCTGGGATTACAGGCACCACCACACCTGGCTAATTTTTGTATTTTTAGTAGAGACGGGGTTTCACCATGTTGGCCAGGCTGGTCTCAGACTCCTGACTTCAGGTGATCCGCCCACCTCGGCCTCCCAAAGTGCTGGGTCTACAGGTGTGAGCCACTGCTCCCAGCTGAGAATGCCCATTCCTTAAAATTGTCTTGGCTGGGTGTGGTGGCTCACACCTGTAGTCCCAGCACTTCGGGAGGCCAAGATGGGCGGATCACCTGAGGTCAGGAGTCTGAGATCAGCCTGGCCAACATGGTGAAAACCCGTCTCTACTGAAAAAAATACAAAAATTAGCCAGGCATGGTGGCAGGCACCTGTAATCCCAGCTACCCGGTGGCTGAGGAAGGAGAATCGCTTGGACCCGGGAGGCAGAAGTTGCAGTGAGCTGAGATCATGCCACTGCACTCTAGCCTGGGCAACAGAACAAGATTCCGTCTCAAAAAAAAAGTTGTCTTTAGGATTCTTTGTCAACATTATTTGACGTATGTTCTGCACATTTTTAAGGGGACAATATTTTTATTTTTATTATAAAACATTATAATTAAAAAATTAGCTGGGCAAAGTGGTATGTGCCTGTAGTACCAGCTACTCAGGAGGCTAAGGTAGGAGGATCGCATGAGCCTGGGAGGTTGAGGCTGCAGTGAGCCGTGATTGCACCACTGCATTCCAGCCTGGGAAACAGAGTGAGATTCTGTCTCTAAATAAATAAACAAACAAAATAAAATAAATGGCCAGCCTTGGCTTCCAGTTGAATAAAACTATAATAGTGTAGTGTTTCCTACACATTCCTTCTTTTGGTGCTAGGACCTCTGGACCCACTGAGTCCTGGGTCCCTGGCAAGGAAAGCAAAAATTCTTCATGTGAATTATTTCTGTGGCCACTCCCACATCCTCTCCTTGATTCCTGGATTCATTCTAGAATTGTCTAACTCTAGGAACGACAGTGCTAGCAGAAGCCCCTCCGGCAAGGGCTGAAAATCCACACCCAGAACAACGGGTCTGTCGCTCTAAGGACGAGGTACTGTCCACACACCCCAGTCTGGTCACTGCAAAAAGTGTGGCCTCACAGGGTGCGACCTTCACTTCGGAGCAGCGCCCTCTGCTGGCCACCCCTAAGATCTATGGCCAGGCGCATCCCCCTTTTAATCCTCCCCTGCCTGTGTTGGTTCAAAAAAAAAAAAAACCCAGCCTGGGAAACATGGTGAAACCCCATCTCTGCAAAAAATACAAAAATTAGCGGGGCGTGGTGGCGCACATCTGTAATTCCAACTACTTGTGAGGCTGAGGTGGGAGAATCACTTTAAGCCCAGGAGGTGGAGGTTGCAGTGGACTGAACTCACACCACTGCACTCCAATGTGAGCAACAGAGCAAGACCCTGTCTGATAAGAAAAAATAAAAGTCGGCCGGGCGCAGTGGCTCATGCCTGTAATCCCAGCACTTTGGGAGGCCAAGGCGGGTGGATCACGAGGTCAAGAGATTGAGACCATCCTGGCCAACATAGTGAAACCCCGTCTCTACTAAAAAACACAAAAGTTAACTGGGCGTGGTGGCGCATGCCTGTAATCCCAGCTACATGGGAGGCTGAGGCAGGAGAATTGCTTTAACCCGGGAGACGGAAGTTGCAGTGAGCCGAGATCGTGCCACACTCCAGCCTGGCAACATAGCGAGACTCGGTCTCAAAAAAAAAAAATCAGTCAGTGAATGGTGACCCTAGTAAACACCTGATACTTTATCTGATTCAATTAAAAATTGAATTTCATGCAAAAATATCAGACAACTGAATTTTGCCAAATGATTCCATTTACTAAGGAGTCCATCTTTGGTTCTCCCTTTTGTTTGTTTATTTGTTTTGTTTTTTGAGACAGAGTCTCACTCTGTCTCCCAGGCTTGAGTGCAGTGGCGAGATCTCAGCTCACTGCAACCTCTCTGCCTCCCGGCTTCAAGAGATTCTTCCGCCTCCTGAGTAGCTGGTACTACAGGTGTGCACCACCATGCGGGGTTAATTTCTGTATTTTTAATAGAGATGGGTTTCACCATGTTGGCCAGGATGGTCTTGATCTCCTGTCCTCGCGATCCACCCTCCTCCGTCTCCCAAAGTGCTGGGATTATAGGCGTGAGTCACCGTGCCCAGCCCTCCATCTTTGGTTCTAATGTCATATATATTCCCTGTGGAGGAAATGGATTTCTCCAAACAACTGGATCCATAGTCATGTAATGCTAGTGGGGACAATCACCCCCAGCTTAGATACTATCAAATGAATGCCAACATATTTGGGCTCTCCCATGATTTGTCTTACCTGCCAGCCCACCTCTCTTGGCAATGCTAGGGTTCCAGAATCAGGCCCTAAACTCAGCAAGGGACTCCATGAAGGCCATATTATGCCCTAAGATTCCCAATTGTCTATCTGGACCACCTTTGACTTACTCCCTTACTTTGCCCCTGAAATTGCATGGAGAAAAAGAAGAAATCATAAAAACAGGGACGATCAATATGGCCCTAAATATTTTCATATGGCCTGTCAATAATGTAGTCATACCACCCCTGTTTGCCAAGACTTTGTAGCAGTTCCTTCACCTTCACACTGTTGATATTTTGGGCTGAATCATCTTTTTTTTTTTTTTTTTTTTCTTGAGACGGAGTTTCTCTCTTGTTGCCCAGGCTGGAGTGCAATGGCATGATCTTGGCTCACTGCAACCTCCGCCTCCTGGGTTCAAGCAATTCTCCTGCCTCAGCCTCCTGAGGAGCTGGGATCACAGGCATGTACCACCACGCCTGGCTAATTTTGTGGGGGTTTTTAAATATTTTTATTTTTTGAGATAGGGTCTCACCCTATTGCCCAGACTGGAGTGCAGTGGCACGATCTCATTTCACTGCAACCTGTGCCTCCCAGGCTCAAGCAATTCTCCTGCTTCAGCCTCTTGAGTAGCTGGGATTATGGATGTGTGCCACCATGCCCTGCTAATTTTTGTAATTTTAGTAGAGACAGGGTTTCACCATGTTGGTCACGCTGGTCTTGGATGCCTGAACTCAAGTGATCTGCCTGCCTCGGCCTCCCAAAATGCTGGGATTACAGGCATGAGCCACCATGCCCAGCCTAATTTTGTTATTTTTAGTAGAGATGGGGTTTCTCCATGTTGGTCAGGCTGGTCTTGAACTTCCAACCTCAGATGATCCTCCTGTCTCACCTCCTAAAGTGCTGGGATTATAGGCGTGAGCCACCATGCCTGGATGGATTATCATTTTTTTTGTAGGGGATTTTCCTGTATGTTTTAAGGTGTTAAGCAGCATCCCCGACCTCTGCCCTCTAGATGTTAATAGCAACCCCCTCCAACTCCATTGTGACAATCACAGATCTCCAGGTATTGCCACATGTAGCTTGGGGAGCAAAACTGGCCCAGTTTAGAACCATGGGACTAAAGTAAGCAGAATTATCAGGATAAAACAGACAATCCACCTCTACAAGGCAGAGTTTTCTGGTTGTTTTTTTGTTTGCTTGCTTTTTTATTTTTTGAAACAGGGTTTTGCTCTGTCACCCAGGCAGGAGTGTGGTGGTGTGATTATAGCTCACTGCAACCTCAAACTCCTGTGCTCTGAGCAGGTTGAGATGCACTGAGTCACAATTGTGCCACTACACTCCAGGCTTGGCAACAGAGCAAGAACCTGCCTCAAACGAAGAAGAAGAAGAGGAGGAGGAGGAAAGGAAGAAAGGAGAAGGAGGAGAAGAAGAAAAGAACCCCAGGGCTCAAGCCATCTTCCTGCCTAAGTCTCCCAAAGTGCTGGGATTACAGGTGTGAGTCACTGAGTGTATTAGGGTTCTCAAGAGGGACAGAACTAATGGAATATCTATAGATAGATAGACGTTATAAAATTCTACTTATAACATCTTTATATATATATATAATTTTACTTATAACATCTTTATATATATAATTCATATATATAACAAATACTTATAACATCTTTATATATATAAAGATGTTATAACTAGAATTTTCAAAGCTGCAAAAGAAGTGGCACTCGAATATCAATTTCCTCAGCAAGGCAATTTACTTCTATAGAAGAGTTCAGCTCACAGACGGAACAATGGTGAGCCCACACCTGGACAAGGAGAGGAAGGGGTACTTATGCCTGATAGGGGTTGCCCCTACTGCTGTGTCATTCCCCTATTGGCTAGGGTTAGACCACACAAGCTAGGCTAATCCTGATTGGCTATTTTAAAGAGAGCCGGGGTCTGAGCTGGAGTGGCAGGGTGGGTGGTTTGGTGGGAAGGGAGGTTACGGGTGGGTCAGAGCAGGTAGCCAGGGGTGACCTAGGTCAAAGAAAGTGACTAGAGCAGGTGACTGAAGCAGGTGACCGGGATGAGTCAGAACGGAGCCGGGGACTGGGGGAACAGATGTGAACTACTGATTAGAACTGGTGCAGAAGGTTGTTTACTAGAACTACAAGGAGGTTAAACTTTAAAATAGAGAAAGAACAAGAGAGCTGAACATACTGACATACTGATTCTTTGAAGAGAAACTTGGGGTTCACTATGTCTAACAAAGGGGTGTTTATTAAGTATTAACTCCTACGGTCACAAGGTGCCACAATAGGCCATCTGCAGGCTGAGGAGCAAGGAGAGCCAGTCGAAGTTTCAAAACTGAAGAACTCGGAGTCTGATGTTGGAGGGTAGGAAGCGTCCAGCACAAGAGAAGGATGTAGGCTGGGAGGCTAGGCCAGTCTCTCTTTTCACATTTTTCTGCCTGCTTATATTCTAGCTTTGCTGGCAGCTGAGTAGCTTGTGCCCATCCAGATTTCTTTCCCAGTCCACTGACTCAAGTGTTAATCTCCCTTAGCAACACCCTCACAGACACATCCAGGATCAATGCTTTGTGTCCTTCAATCCAATCAGGTTGACAGTATTAAGCATCACACTGAGCCTGGCCAAAGCTGCACTAATTGTAAGCTGTTGTCTGGAATGTTGATTCAGGAGCAAGTGGCCCAAGGATGATGAAAACTATCCGGGTGGCTGGGCAAGGTGGCTAACGCCTGTATTCCCAGCACTTTGGGATACCGAGGCAGACAGATCACTTAAGGTCAGGAGTTTGAGACCAGCCTGGGCAATGTGGCAAAACCCCGTCTCTACTAAAAATATGAAACATTGGTTGGGCATGGTGGTGGGTGCCTGTAGTACCAGTTACTTGGGAGGATGAGGCAGGAGAATCGCTTGAACCCAAGAGGTGGGGATTGCAGTGAGCCCACATCGTGCCACTGCACTCCATGCTAGGCAACAGAGCAAGACTCTGTCTCAAAAATAAATAAATAAACGTTTCAGGCTAGTCGACTGAACTGGTCTGAAAAGCTTAAATTCTGATTATTGGGTGTGTGCGTGGTTTTTTTTAAATTTCGCTAATTTGCAGATATCTCTCTCTTGCTCTCTCTCTCACACACACACACACACACACACACGCACACACACACATGAACTGTATGTCCTAATTACAACTTGTTGCTGTTAATACTTTGAAGACAGTAACAATACATTCTGTTTATTATAGTTGTATGGTGTAACTATACAGTTACTCTGCCATAAACTTTCCTTAGGACTGTCCTGGAAATCTGAGATCAGCACAGTTGCATCTGCTCACACATCCCTTGGGATAAGAACAGGGAGAAAGTTTTGTTAAGTGGGGCTGCCCATTGGAAATCTCAGCTTGAAAAAGTAGACAGAATTCGGAAGGCTGAGGCAGCAGAATCACTGGAACCTGGGCGACAGAGGTTGCAGTGAGCTGAGATCTCGCTATTGCACTCTAGCCTGGGCTACAAGAGCGAGACTCTGTCTCACACAAAAAAAAAAAAAAAAAAAAAAAAGAAAGAAAGAAAGAAAGAAAAAGTAGACAGAAAAGGAGATGACGCCGTATGTTCATTCGCCAGTTTGTACTTTCTAAGGTCTTTTTCTTTTAAAAATCAGTTTAAGGTATCCAAGTCATGGCACCAAAAAAATAAAATTTAATTTAAAAATTAAGAAAAAATCAGTTTAAGCAAGAATAAATGCTTCTTCAGTGTGTATAATTTTTATTTGTCGATTACATCTCAGTAAAGCTGGAGGGAAAAAATACTTTTTTTTTTTTTTGAGAGAGAGTCTTGCTCTGTCACCCAGGCTGGAGTACAGTGGCGCAATCTAGGCTCACTGCAACCTCTGCCTCCCAGGTTCAAGCAATTCTGCTTCAGCCTCCAGAGTAGCTGGTATTACAGGCATGTGCCACCGTGCCCAGCTAATTTTTATATTTTTAGTAGAGACGGGATTTCACCATGTTGGCCAGGCTGGTCTCGAACTCCTGACCCCAAGCGATCCACCCTTCTTGGCCTCCCAAAGTGCTGGGATTGCAGTTTGAGCCACCGTCCTCAGCCTAAAATAATTTTTTAAGTAAATCTTTCTTTTTGGGGGGGCAGATTTCATGTTCACTTGCAGGCTCTCAATTATTGAGGTTGGGTCCCGCTCTGTCACCCAGGCTAGAGTGCAGTGGTGGGATCTTGGCTCACTGCAACCTCTGGCTCCCAATTCTGCCACCTCAGCCTCCCAAGTAGCTGGGATTTCAGGCACCTGCCATCATGCCCAGCTAATTTCTGTTCGTATTTTTGCAGAGATGGGGTTTCACCATGTTGGCCAGGCTGGTCTTTAACCCCTGACCTCAGGTGATCCACATACCCCGGGCTCCCAAAGTGCTGGGATTACAGGCGTGAGCCACCGTGCCCGGCCAGTGTTTAGCTGTTTTTGTTTGTTTGTTTTGAGACAGTTTCACTCTTGTTGCCCAGGCTTGAGTGCAATGGCGCCTCAGTCTCTGCTCACTGCAACCGCCACCTTGCAGGTTCAAGCGATTCTCCTGCCTCAGCCTTCCAAGTAGCTGGAACTACAGGCATGCACCACCACGCCGGCTAATTTTTTGTATTTAGTAGAGACGGGATTTCACCATGTTGGTCAGGGTGGTCTTGAACTTCTGACCTCAGGTGATCCACCCGCCTCGGCCTTCCAAAGTGCTGGGATTGCAAGCATGAGCCACTGACTCCGGCCTGGATTTTTACTTATTTTTCAAGATTGAGGCCAGGCGTGGTGGCTCGCGCCTGTAATCCCAGCACTTTGTGAGGCCGAGGCGGGTGGATCACGAGGTCAAGAGATCGAGACCAGCCTGAACAACATGGTGAAACCCCGTCTCTACTAAAAATACAAAAATTAGCCAGGCGTGGTGGCACGCATCTGCGGTCCCAGCTACTCGGGAGGCTGAGGCGGAAGAATCGCTATAACCCAGGAGGCGGAGGTTGCAGTGAGCTGAGATTGCGCTACTGCACTCCAGCCTGGCGACAGAGCAAGACTCCGTCTCAAAAAAAAAAAAAGGATTGATACTTGATATCAATTTTAATTTTGTTTGTTTTTTTAGACAGGGTCTCGCTCCATTACCCAGGCTGGAGCGCAGTGACCCAATCATATTATAGCTCACTGCTAATTTTAAAATTCTTTTTCTGGGGAGGTTGGGGGCTGTGGGGAGTGTCATCTCCTTATGTCGCCCAGGCTGGTCTCAAACTCCCGGACTCAAATGACCCTCTCGCCTTGGCTTCCTGAAGAGCTGGAACTACAGGTGTGAGCCACCCCACCCGAGGTAACGTGATACTGTGTTACGTTCGTATAATGTGTAATGATAAAATCAGGGTAACTGGGATAGCTGTCACCTCAAGCACTGATCATCTCTTTGTATTAGGAGCATTTAAAATATTTTCTTCTAGCTATTTTTTAATATACAGTATATAGGCATATTGAGTGAATTAAAAAAAGTAAATAAAAAAGAAATATACAGTAAATTCTCTTTAGCTATAATCACCCTACTGTTCTTCCGAACACTGGATCTAACAGCATTTTTAACCCATTCGGTGATGGCATTTTAAAAACTCTTAAAAGAACCTCTTATTTGTGATACAATTGGCGAACGATCGCTGCATAGAACCGAAAGAACCATCTTTCCATCTACTGTTGAATCATCGTCTTTTCTTCCACCAAAACTATTTATGTGCGACCCAGATGGGACTCGAACCCACAATCCCCAGCTCCGGAGGCTGATGCCTTATCCATTAGGCCACTGGGTCACCACAGGATCCGGCTTCTCACACCCTCTCCTTACGCGATGCCATCATCATGCCCCGCCCACGCGCACCGGTCTCGCGCGGAGCGGCGAGTGATTTGGAGGCCGCCCCAGCGGCAGCTGCGCGCGTCGGCGCCTTTCCGCGTTGCCGTCCCTGTCCGCCGCCTGGGCCTCCCGCGCGCCTGCGCCGTGGGCCCAGAGCGACCGCGGCGACTCAGGACCCTCAGCGTCGTGCTTCTGGGTGACTGCATGGCACCTAAACTGCCGGGTTTGGACGCTCGCCTTCCTGTCGGGTTCTTCTCCGAAAGTTCTTAACGCTGGTTGTCCATTGGCCTCACCTGGGGAACTTCGAACAAGGTTCCAGTGCCTGCCCCATCCCATTCTAGTTAGTTGACTTGGGGGAACCTGGGCGCCTTCATTTTACAGAGCTCCCCAGGACATTCCGCAGTGCAGGCGGCGTTGGGAGCCGCTGCAGATCGCGAGATCCTTCAGCAGCCTCCCTCTCCCGCCAACCTTCTTGTCCCTGTCTTCTCTTTTCTTTCCCTCGTTTATTCAGCAGAGATTAATGTCATAACCTGTTATGTGCTGGCAACTGTTGGGCTCCTGGGTGAACAGGCTTTACCACCTCATGAGAACTTCAGATCTGCCCTCTGTCCCTACGGCCCTTCACCCTCAGCCGTTTTCCTCCCCCTGACTCTTCCTTCCTTCTGGAATAAAGGGAAAATGGACATAACAAGGTCCCTAAATGCAAATAGTAAGATGTTCACCAACATCCTGAAGTTAAGTTTTGAGTAATGATTTAGAGACTTTCTGGTGCCATGCACAGTATCTATGCTTGTTGCATGCAAAGATGCTGCATTCGTGATTTTTACAAATATACAATTTCATTTTCTTCTTAGACACGTTAACACTTGTTCTTCACAAGTTTGTATGAAATATGGGTAAGCTGGCTGGGTGTGGTGGCTCATGCCAGTAATCCCAGCACTTTCGGAGGCCGAGGTGGGTGGATCACCTGAGGTCAGCAGTCCGAGATCAGCCTGACCAACATGGTGAAATCCCCTCTCTACTAAAAGTACAAAAAAATTAGCCGGGCGTTGTGGTGTACGCCTGTAATCCCAGCTGCTGGGGAGGCTGAGGCAGGAGAATTGCTTGAGCCTGAAAGGCAGAGGTTACAGTGAGCCGAGATGGCGCCACTGCACTCCAGCCTGAGCAATAGAGCAAAACTCCGTCGGGGGATGGGGGGAAGAAAATCGAAATTGACTCTAACTTTATCAGTCGGAATTAACCACTGCTACAAAATATATTAACATTTTGGAGCCTATCTTTCTAATCTAGTCTGTATGTGAGATATCAGTTAACTGTTTTCTTACCCTTGGCCTGTGAACTCTGAGGCATTCAGGAAATGGGAGGCTGAGGCAGGAGGGTAAAGTTTTCATTTTCATTTCATGAAAACAGGTTATTTATTTCGTTGACATTTGCACCGATGATGCAGAAGCAATAGCGGGTGAAATAGCAAATTTAAGGCAGGTGGACTAAATTAATAATAGTTATATTCTTTACCTTCCTGCACTGATAGGGGGAAGAAGCCAGGTTTACTGAAGCATGTCCTTGGTGACGCTGTACGAATAATTAAGTGTATTAAGTTTCAACGCTTGAGTGCACATCTTTTTAATATTTTATTTGACAACGGGAAGTATGCATAAGTCACCTCTACGCATACTGAAATACAATGGTTGCTGCTTGAGGAGAACACTTATGGGATGTTTGAGTTGCACACTGAACTGGCTGCTTTTCCGTGAAACCGAATTTTCACTTGAAGGAACAACTGACAGACAAACTAGATCATTCAGAGTTGGGCACTTGGCATATATTTTTTAGAAAATGAACAAAGTGAGCATGTCACTTCAAGGAAAATAATTTGCACTGTTTGTGGCTAATAAAACTTCAACTTTCTTTTTTCTTTTCTTTCTTTTTTTTTTTTGAGATGGAGTTTTGCTCCTCTTGCCCAGGCTGGAGTGCAGTGGGGCAGTGGGGCGATCTCGGCTCACTGCAACCTCCACCTCCTGGGTTCAAGAGATTCTCCTGCTTCAATCTCCTGAGTAGCTGGGATTATAGGTATGTGCCACCACACCGAGCTAATTTTTTGTATTTTTAGTAGCGACTCCCCCCCCCCCGGGTTTCATCATGTTGGCCAGGCTGTTCTCGAACTTCGGACCTCAGGTCATCCACCCACCTCAGCCTCAGTGCAGGAATTACAGGCATGAGCCACCACACCCAGCCACAACTTAAACTTTCAAGGGAAAATTTAAAAGCTTGAAACCTTGTATCTCGCACCATAAATTTGACAGCTTTCAAATACTTAAAGACATTTCTGTTTAATGAGTGCCATGTTTTGATGTTGTGTAATGCAATGTGTCAACACTTGGAAGATCTACATACCTCATAGTCCAGTATGTTCCAAATAACCAATGTGTAACGTTAGATATTTGTGCATGGGTATATGCATTCAAGTGGAATACAGACTAAAGACCCACTGCACCCGGCCAGACTAATGGATTTTAATGTAACAGAATACACAAATTTTGGTGAAGCTCTAGTTTTCATGTTGCAGCTTTTTTTTTTTTTTTTTTTTTTGAGACGGACTTTCACTCTTGTTGCCCAGGCTGGAGTGCAATGGCTCAATCTCAGCTCACTGCAACCTCTGCCTCTCCAGTTCAAGCAATTCTCCTGCCTCAGCCTCCTAAGTAGCTGGGATTACAGGCACGCGCCACCATGCCCGGCTAATTTTTGTATTTTTAGTAGAGACGGGGTTTCTCCATGTTGGTCAGGCTGGTCTCGAACTCTTGACCTCAGGTGATCCACCCGCCTCAGCCTCCCAAAGTGCTGGGATTATAGGCGTGACCCACTGCACCTAGCCAGCATATTTTCTTCATTAATAGACCTTATTATTTTTAGGAGTTTTAGGTTTGCAGAAATACTGAGTGGAAAGTACAGAGGGTTTCTTTATATTCCTTCACTTTCCCTCACCAATTTCCCCTGTTATTAACAGCTTGCATTAGTGTGGTATATTTGTTACAGCGGATAAACTAATATTGATACATTATAACTAACTTTATTAATATTGATAGTATAATATTAATATTACAATTATTATTTAATAATATACATTATTATTAAGGCCCATAGTTGACACTATAGGGTTCACTCTTTGTATTCTGCATTCTATGTTTTTTTTTTCTTTAGAGACGGAGTCTAGCTCTGTTGCCAGGCTGGAGTGCAGTGGCACGATCTCAGCTCATTGCAGCCTCTGCCCCCCCTGGGTTCAAGTGATTCTTCTGCCTCAGCCAGCCGAGTAGCTGGTACAACAGGTGTGCACCACCACGCCTGGCTAATTTTTGTATATTTTAGTAGAGACAGGGTTTCACCATGTTGGCCAGGATGGTCTCGATCTCTTGACCTCGTGATTCACCCGCCTCAGCCTCCCAGAGTGCTGGGATTATAGGCATGAGCCACTGTGCCTAACCTTTTTTTTTTTTTTTTTGAGACAGAGTCTTGCTCTGTTGCCCAGTCTGGAATGCAGTGGCTCAATCTCAGCTCACTGCAACTTCTGCCTCCTGAGTTCAAGCAATTCTCCTGCCTCAGCCTCCCTAGTAGCTGGGATTACAGGTGCATGCCACCACGTTGGCTAATTTTTGTATTTTTTGTAGAGACAGGGTTTTGCCAGGCTGGTCTCGAACTCCTGACCTCAGGTGATTTGCCCCTCGGCCTCCCAAAGTGCTGGGATTACAGGTGTGAGCCATTGCTCTTGGCCCAGCCTTCTTTTTTTTTAAATCATTGAAAAATACTCCATTGTATGTTTAGATACTAAGGC
Source organism: Cacajao melanocephalus (assembly GCA_963573385.1). Lineage (NCBI taxonomy): Eukaryota > Metazoa > Chordata > Mammalia > Primates > Pitheciidae > Cacajao > Cacajao melanocephalus. Next base: position 3,732 of record CAUYLG010006954.1, on the reverse strand, counting down.
AGGAGGATTGCTTAAACCCAGGAGTTTGAGACCTTCCTGGGCAATATGGCAAGACTCCATCTCTACAAAAATAAATTAGCTGGGCATGGTGGTGCATGCCTGTGCACAGCTACTTAGGAGATTTAGGCAGAGGATTGCTGGAGCCTGGGAGTTTGAGGTTGCAGTTAGCAGTGATCACATTACTGCACTCCAGCCTGGGCAACAAAGCAAGATCCTGTGTCAAAAAAAAAAAAATCTGAGAAAGAAATTCCATTTTATGGATGAACCACAGTTTGTTCATTCACCTGTGGAAGCACACCTTGGTTGGTTCAAATTTTGGCAGTTACGAATAAAGCTGCTATAAACATTTGTGTGCAGGTGCAAGTTTTTGCGTAGACATACGTTTTCAACTCACTTAGATAAATACCAAGGATTGTGATTGCTGGATGGTATGGTAAGACTGTGTTTACCTTTGTAAGAAACTGCCAAACTATCTTTTGAAGTGACTGTACCATTTTACGTTCCCACTAGCAATGAATGAGAGTCCCTCCTGCTCCATATCCTCACCAGAATTTGGTATTGTCAGTGTTTTGCATTTTAGCCATTCTAATAGATGTGTAGTGGTATCTCATTATTTTGATTTGTAATTCCATGATTTTGCAGTGAGGCGAGTTTCTTGGTTGGAGCAGTGTTGTCTGTCTGGGAATTCAGCATAAAAGACTTGCAGAAAGTGAATGGTGGTGGTGCTGGCAGCAGAGTCACGCATTGGAAAGTAAATATGGCCCAATCCAGATAAAATGTCTCTTCCTCCTGATCTATTATGGTAAGGGTCCGATGTTAGTGTCATGATCACCAGGTAATTGAACAGTCCCTTCAGGATTTGACATCCGCATCAGGGCTGGTTGGGCCCCAGCAGGAATAGTACCCAGACCAGACTCAGTAGTAGGAAGTGAATGATACTGAGCCTCTGCACAGCCTGTGTCTCTGCCACCTTGGCCATGAGTTCATGATCCCATTAAGCAAGCACTGGCCTGGCAGAGAAAGGAGGATGATGGACATCTACAGAGCAGGCCATCATGGCCACCTGAGTATGAATAGCCTATTCCACAGTAGAGGCCTTTGAACATCTGTGTAACCCAAATATCCATACCCTCTAAGTGCATTCCAAGAGATCCATACATCTTCCCCTTCTCCAAACCACCTTTGTTGTCAATCCTATCTTCCTCTTACAAATCCCTGTGACTGTATTGGGGTTTGTTTGTTTGAGACAGAGTCTTGCTCTGTTGCCAGGCTGGAGTGAAGTAGCCCAATCTCGGCTCACTGCAACCTCCGCCTTCCTGGTTCAAATGATTCTCCTGCCTCAGCCTCCTGAGTAGCTGGGATTAGACGTGAGCACCACCATGCCCAGCTAATTTTTGTATCTTTAGTAGAGATGGGGTTTCATCATGTTATTCAGGCTGGTCTCAAACTCCTGACCTCAAGTGATCCACCTGCCTTGGCCTCCCAAAGTGCTGGGATTACAGGCCTGAGCCACCGCGCCTGGCCTGACTGTATTGTTTATGACTCTTTTGGTTGCAAGAGGCAGAAGACTCAGTCCAAAGTTGACTTAGGCATAAAGGAATTTACCTTCTCAAATAAAAGCCGGGGTGCAGTGGCTCGTGTGTGTAATCCCTGCACTGTGGTAGCTGGAAGTAGGAGGATCACTTGAAGCCAGGGGTTCATGACCAGCTTGGGCAACAGAGGGAGGAGCCCCTTTCGCTACGAAAAATATTTTTTTATCTATCCAGGTGTGGTGATGTGCACCTGTAGTATCAGGTACTTGGGATGGTGGGGCAGGACAATTGTTTAAACGCAGGAGTTTGGGGCTGCAGTGAGCTATGATGTAGCCACTGCACTCCAGCCTGGGCGACTGAGCAAGACCCTGTCTCTAAAAATAATAATAATAACTTAAAAGTTCAGGCCAGGTATGGTGGATCATGCCTATAATCCCAGCACTTTGGATGGCTGAGGCCAATGGATCACCTGAGGTCAAGAGTTCCAGACCAACCTGGCCAACTCTAGTAGAGATGGCGAAACCCTGTCTCTACTAAAAATACAAAAATTAGCTAGGCAAAGTGGCAGGTGCCCGTAATCCCAGCTACTTGGGAGGCTGAAGCAGGAAAATCACTTGAACCTGGGAGGTGGAGTTTGCAGTGAGCCAAAATCCAGCCTGGGGTGATAGAGCAAGAATCTGTCTCAAAAAAAAAAAAAAAAAAAAAAAAAAGTCCAGAGATAGGTCTGGTTTCAGATGTGTCTTGATTTGGGGTTTAAAAGAAACCAGAGGCTGGGACCCACTGATTTCAATGTAAAGGTACTTTGCAGCCAGGTGTAGTGGCTCACGTCTGTAATCCTAACACTTTGGGAGGCCGAGGTGGGTGGATCACATGAGGTCAGGAGTTCAAGACCAGCCTGGCCAACATGGTGAAACCCTGTCTCTACTAAAATACAAAAATTAGCCAGGCATGATGGCAGATGCCTGTAATCCCAGCTACTTGGGAGGCTGAGACAGGAAAATCGCTTGAACTGGGGAGACGGTGGTTGCAGCGAGCTGAGATTGCTCCACTGCACTCCAGCCTGGTGACAGAGCAAGATTCCATCTCAAAAAAAAGAAATTAGAATCTAATTTCTCTCTTGAAACTGTTCTACTTTGTTCTATTGTTGCTCCATTTTCAGACAGGCTCTTTCCTTACAGTGGTAAAATATTTACAACCATTCCAGACTTGACATCCATGATCATTATTCCAAGGGTAGAGGAAGTACATCTCTCCTCTATTAGTCAAAGTCCCAGGCCTGATTCTTACCCGTCCATACTGAGTCACATGCTCTGCATGAAACCATCCCTGTGACCTAGGGGAAGGGTTATCCTCCTCGCCTTATGCCAGTTAGAGTCCACCCAGGGTATAGAGTCAACCTTATCCAACCACATGGACTGGTGTGGGTGAGCGCTGGTTCCTGCAGAAAAGTTAGGGATTACTCTCTTAATAGAAGTGTGCATATCTGCTGGGCAACATAAACAATTAATGACCCTTATACCAACCAGCCAGCCAGCCAAACTGGTTTTCACTGTTTGGGAATCAGTATAAATTCTCGCCTCAGGATATCTGCCCTTTCAGAAAAATGTGTACCAGCTGCATGCTTCAAGGTTCTGCCCACTGGGGTCCAATCCAGATAAAATGTGTGGATTGTAAGGGAGTTTTACTACTTACTTTTCCTTCAGAGCTGTGTGTTAGTCCATTTTGTATTGTCACAAAGCAATACCTGAGACTAGGTGATTTATATTTTTTTAAAAAGTGGGGGTTTGCCGGGCACAGTGGGTCACGCCTGTAATCCCAGCACTTTGGGAGACCGAGGTGGGTGGATTATGAAGTCAAGAGATCGAGACCATCCTGGCCAACATGGTTAAACTCTGTCTCTACTAAAAATACAAAAATAGCTGGGCGTGGTGGCGTGCACCTGTAGTCCCAGCTATTTTCCTCACCAGAAACAGATGCTGGCACCGTACTTGTACAGCCTGCAGAACCATGAGCCACTAAACCACTCCCCCCCGCCAAAGGAAAAAAAGAGGTGAGGGGAGTGGTTTAGTGGCTCATGGTTCTACAGGCTGTATAAAAAGTATGATGCCAGCATCTGTTTCTGGTGAGGGTTTCAGGAAGCTTTGAGATGGTGTCTCACTCTGTCAGCCAAACTGGAGTGCAGTGGCATGATCTCAGCTCA
>CAUYLG010006953.1:0-36767 GCA_963573385.1 Cacajao melanocephalus | reverse complement strand
CATATTTCTTGGAGACTTTGCTCATTCCTTTTTACTCTTTCTTCTCGAATCTTGTCTTCTCGTTTCATTTCATTAAGTTGGTCTTCGACCTCTAATATCCTTTCTTCTGCTTGATCAATTCAACTGTTAAAACCTGTGCATACTTCGCAACATTCTTGTGTTCTTCAGTTCCATTAATTCACTTATATTCCTGTCTAAATTGTCTATTCTTGTGAGCATTTCATCAAATCTTTTTTCAAGGTTCTTAGTTTCTTTACATTGGGCTAGAACATTTCCTTTTAGCTCAGAAAAAATTTCTTATTATCCACCTTCTAAAGCCTAATTCTGTTAATGAATCGCACTCATTCTCCATCAGGCCTTGTTCCCTTGTTGATGAGCAACTATGATCCCCTGTAGGAGAGGCATTCTGATTTTGAGTATTCTCAGCCTTTTTACGCTGGTTTCTTCCCATCATTGTAAGTTTATCCACCTGTCATTTGTAATTGCCAACTTTCGAATTAGGTCTCTGAGTGGACGTCCAACTTGTTGATTCCTAGCGCCGAAATCTGAACAACCCACTGTGCCGACTAAAACAGCAGCATTAAGATTCGTGGTGCTTTCCTGCCCGGGAATCTCTGGTCTGGCTTCCCTCTTGAATCCCTTTTTCGATCAGGTAAATAGGTGAATCTGCCTTCCCGGAGCTCCAAACGTTGACCAAAAGGGGACTCAGTCCTGTTTACTCTGCACCGAGAACCGCCACGCCGGCCACAAGAGTCGCGCTGGCGACCCGTGGGGCTCCTCCGCTGGGACTCTCCTGGTCCGTGGACAACAAAAATTCACCTGTAAGTGTGGCGTCCTCTCGTTCTGTGCACTTTCTCTGCGAGCTACAATCCTGAGCTGCTAGTAGTCAGCCATCTTGGATTTCTCTCTTTTTGTTATTTTTTAAAGCTATGCTAGGGCCTGTGCCTATCCATATAAATTCTCAAGTAAACTTGTTTATGTCTACACAAATTCTTGCTGTGGTAGAGATTTCATTAAACCTGTAGATAAATCTCAAGAGAATGGCATCCTTACTCAATGGAGTCTCCCAATCTATAACTATGGTATGTGTCTCCATTTATTTAGGTTTTCTTGATATTCTTCGTTAGGATTTTCTTATTTTCATCAAACAGATTCTATACGTGTTTAGTATATACCTAAGCATTTAATTTTCTTTGGAACAACTATAAACTGGTATTGTGCTTTTAAATTTGGTTTCTGCATGTTTGTTTATTGGTAGTACACATAAGATGATTGATATTTGTGTTGATCTTGTCCCCTGTAATCTTTCCGAACTCCCATACAAGTTCTAGGAGTTTGTGGGAGGTTTTCACTTCTGTTTTCCCTTTGGAGATGTCATGGTATTTTATCTATAGACAATTATGTAATTGGCCAGTAGAGATAACTCTGTTTTTCCTTTACAAAAGGTATGCCTTTTATTCATTTTCCTTACCTTGTTGAAGTCATTAGAACTTCCAGTACTATGTTGATTAAGAGTGGTGGGAGTGGATACCTTTGCCTTGTTCCTGTTAAATATGATGTTGTAGGATTTTTTTATAGACGGTCATTATCAAGTTGTGGTAATTCACCTCTACTACTAATTTGCTGAGAGTTTTATCATAAACATGTGTTGGATTTTGTCAAGTGGTTTTTCTGCATTAATTGATATGACCCCATGGTTTTTCTTCTTTAGCTTATTGTTATGGTAGATTACATCATTTGATTTTTAAATATTCAACCAGTTTTGCATATCTGGAAATTTCCCACATGGTCATAGTGTATAGTTTTTTTTAACATATTCTTGAAATTGGCTGGTTAATATATATTAGCAAGGCTATATATATATATATAATTTTTCTTTTAAGAGACGGGAGTCTTGCTAGATTGCTCAGGCTGACCTCAAACTCCTGGGCTCAAGGGATTTTTCCTGCCTTAGCATCTCAAGTAGCTGGGACTATAGGCATGCACCACCACGCCCAGCTAGTTTACTGATATTTTGTTGAGGATTTTCGTGTCTATGAGATATTTCTATTCATGAGAAATATTGATCTGTAGTTTTTGTTTTTTGGGTTTTGTTTGCTTTATGGTGCTGTCGTTGCTTGGTTTTGCTATTAGGGAAATACTGACCTTATAAAATAAGTTTGGAAATGTCCTTGTCCCTTCTATGTTCAGGAAGAGATTGTGTAAAATTAGCATTAATTCATCTTAAGAAGAGATGCCACCACCGGTTCCTCCCTATTCCCACTCCCACCTGCTGCTCCGGGTTGAGGAGGAGAGTCTCAGGCCTGAGGAGACAAAGAAGAGTCCTAGATCGGGCTGCTGGGTCTCTCCTGCTAGTTCTCCCTGCCTATTTTGGTAGCTCTCAATGGAAAGGAGAGACTCTGGCTCCTCCAGTCACTTATTTCCAGTGAGTTTTCCAACCTATCCCCTTTGCTGGTATTGTCAGGCTCGCCTGATGTTGTCACCGGGACGCCAATGTGTTCCAGGGAAATGAATGAGCCTGTCTAGGTTGCCTCCTATTGCTAGGTTGACTTTCAACGTAGGTCTGGGTGGCCTTTCTCTGTTGGGTAAGGTATATAAGATACCCTGTCACTGTACTATTCCTACAATCTGGGGTCCATACCACCTTGCCCTCTGCTATTTTTTTTTTTTTGGCTATTTTTTTGTACTGTTTCCAGAGATTATACTTGTGCTTCTTGGAGAGAATCAGAAAAAAAAGGTCCAAACCATCTTTTCCAAATTGGAAATAACCTTTACTTTCAATCATAGATGCCCAAGTACTCACTCAGTTCCAAAAGATCTTGAGTTGCTTGAATTCTGCCTAAATGAACAAGGCCTTAAAATGAAGGTGAGGAAGAGGAAAAGACACAGCCATAGATCACTGGAACTGATTCAATCTAGTAAGGCACAAATCACAAAGAGAACAAAGCAAGCCAACAAGAGGAAACTGGGAACAACATATTTTTGTCTGTAATAGACACTGGCTAGCTTGTCTTTTCTTGATGTTTACCTCTCTGTTTCATGTTTTTAATGAAAAGCAAAGATTTTCATCCAATATTTTAATATGTGGATTGTGGAAAATTTGTAAAACTTGGGGGCAGTTGTACTATTTGAGAAGTTAGCTCAAATTATTGAGCAAACATAGAACACTTTATCATTCATCAGCCATACATTAAATGAAACATCAGAATGGAGATATGCGTAACATGTGTTTGTTCCTTATTTTACTACCTTATCTTCCCTCTTTTCTTTTTAGTCATCAATTGTAGAAAAGATACATTAGTTCCTTAAGAAGTATTATAGGGATATATTTTTCTATCTTGAATAGAAAATGTTCCAGTTTCATACCTGCATTATTGATCAATATCACCTGTAAAAGTAAAAAAGCTGCTATTTATTGAAACTGCTTATTGAAATTACATTTAATAGGCCAATATTTATCATTTGAGGTTCTTTTTTTTTTTTTTTTTTTTGAGATGGAGTTTCACTCTTGTTGCCCAGGCTGGAGCGCAATGACACGGTTTTGGCTGGCTCACTGCAACCTCCACCTCCCAGGTTCAAGTGATCCTCCTGCCTCAGCCTCCCGAGTAGCTAGGATTACAGGTGCACACCACCACACCCAGCTAATTTTTGTATTTTTAGTAGAGATGGGGTTCCACCATGTTGGCCAGGCTGCTCTTGAACTCCTGACCTCAGGTGATCTGCTCTCTTTGGCCTCCCAAAGTGCTGGGATTACAGGTGTGAGCCACCACGCCTGGCCCATTTGAGGTTCTTAAAGAGAGCAGTACATCCTTCGGTGGAGATGGATTGCAGTGAAATAACTGGGAATTTTTGAGGATGAACCACCTACTTCTGTGCTCATATTTTGCAAAGAATGTCATAGTAGGGAGAAATTAATCAACTGTGCCTACTTATATTATGCAAATAATTCCTGTAAAATAATACCCAATTCAGTGTGATGCTATTGCAAGAAATATGCATATTAAACTTTCTAACTTTAGATAGAATCATAGCAATATACCACGTATTGTTCCCAAAACTATTAAGGAGCAAATCTAAACTATTACAAAAGCCAACTGCATTTTAAGTAATATTTACTGATGAGTATTACTGTCCTTAAAAAAATGATTATAATAGCAACTGTGTTTTAGCTCCAGAAATAACACTCTCCCACTCAGAAAATACTAGCAGCAGCAGAAGTTCGACTGAAAGTCTTGGGAAAAAGCTTCCGTGTCATGAAAGATCTGCAGATTTTTTTGAGCTATATTAAATTTACTTAAATAGGACATATTGGAAGTTGGCTGTACTTACTAGACTATTTTTTGAATTATAGAAGAATGTTTGTATTTTTGAATGATAGTAGGAGGAACTCTAACATTGTTAGAATTTTGTGAAAAAGTAAAAAGCACAGCAAAAACCTATCTAATATTGACTACATACTATTTGTTCTAAAGAAACGATTAGACTACCTTATTAATTGTAGTCATAGTAATATACTCAAGTAGCCAAACATTATAGTCAATTTTATATATTCAAGAATTAACTTTTAAAGTTCTAGGTAACCTTTCTATCCTAGTTAAAATAACCCAGTCTCTTCTGCTTACACTTTTCCAGTGATATCCAAGAAATCATTAGAAACAAACTAGTCAGTAGTTTGTGAACTCCTTAAGAGCAGGGATCCATTCTTACATATTTTCATAGCCCTGGAACTTAGTGCCACAGTTTATACACAGTGGCACAATGAGGGTTCACTAGACAGTTGTTAAATTAATTTTTAAAAAAGAACTGATAGATAAATGTTACTCAACCTAACATTTATATGCCAAAGACTGTTAGGCCATGAACCTCGCAAAAGCCATATGAGATTCATGCATTGGTTAACAATGTTTTGGTTGCAAACAACAGAAAACCTATATCAAAACATAGCACAAGTAATAAAGGGAATTTATTGGCTCATATAACTAAAAAGTCCAGTAATAAGTGAGGCTTTAGATACAATTTCAACACTGCTTTGGCTGAATTTCTCTTCTGTTCTCTCAGCTTTGCCCTCATTCATGTGTCAAATTCAATTTCAGCTGGTTTCCTTCATGGCAGCAAATGGCTACAGTCATTTCAGGACTCACATCAGTACATCTCATCCTATACAGGGATAGATAGTGCCTCTTAAAGTAGATGTCTTAGAAGACTCAGCATGTACCCCAGATGCCCTTGTAAAATGTCTCTCTGAGCATTATTTTAAATTGGAACACATGCTAATGAAAGGAAACAATTTGCTTGAACCCATCAGAGCCAACTCTTAGACTTGGGTTGGGTTTAATCCTTCACAAACTGCCACAAGCTGGGAACTCTGGGATCCTTTTAGGAAAAAAGACGAGAGCTGAGTGCTGTGTAGGCAACTAGCATATGTTCACTACACATATTCTTAGTTCCAGTTGGGCTCAGAGAGTTTAAGTAACGATTGAGAGTGGTTTATATCTAGATCTTGACTCTAAAGCTTGTATTCGCTCCACTTTAAATTGTATCAAGTGTTTGGAGAAACTACCAGATAGTATAAAACACTATCCTTGTTCTAACTTTAGAAAACTAAAACTAAAACTCCTATCCTAAGGAAAAAGTGTGATTTAAATAAAATATCTTCTCTTCCCCACCCCTTCTTCATAACCATTGTTCCCACTATCCTTACTTCCACTCTCCCTAAGCCACTGGAATTCTTCCCACATTTCCTACCCTAGCCCAGTGCTCTCATAGTCCCAGGACAGTGGTCCATGATCCAAGATGATCTCCTCCTTTTAATTCTCATTGAATTCCTGTCTTTTTAGGTGTTTGATTAAACAATTCATCATTAATAATAACGTAATGCACTACCACTCTCAGGGATACTTGCAACTTAGATCATGACACTTGTTGGATACAACCCCACACACTCCTTGCCCCTAAGAATATCTCCTCATTGAGTTTTTCCATAAATAAGGTACCTTTGCTTGCCAAATTATCTTTTTACAAGAGCATTGTCTTTCCTAGAGTATTTCTATTAGCTAATCCTTCTCTTTCCCACTCCCGTACATTTTCAAGCTACTTTTTAAATTTCAGGGTTGTTATTTGATTGATGTTTCTTATGTGATAGCTGTTTTGTTTTAAGATTGTTCTTTTATTTAGTGTACTTAATAATAATTATTCTCACTTAAGATGACTTCCAGAATTCAAATTGCTTTCGAATGTGATTGTATTCCCTCACCTCCCACAAACACCTAAGTTTTATTGTCTTAAGGCTTCTTTAAACACTCAAGAACTAATAATAGAAGAAAAACTAAAATAGCGCAGTATGTTGAAGAGCCTAAAAATTAATCTTTTTAAGAATGACAAAATTTGGGATTTATTCATCAAAATGTCAATTGGCTACCTCATCATCATATAAAGCCAACCTCAGTTGAATTCTAAATTCAGGAAATTTAGAATTGAGTGCTATAGTGTTGGTTAGATCTCAAGGACATATGGAAAAAGGAAATGTACAATACCTTAAACTGCCAACGTGTTTGGACTGAAAAGAGCTGGACGTTGGTTGTTGAGGACTCTTAAGTGAGCCAGAATTAGACTGTGGGCTCTAGGTTACTGACCCTGGCTTTAAGGCATGCAGGCTGACATGAAGTCTGTGTGTAATTGTTTTATGCTTATAAGCTTTACCAATGTTTTCTGCTGCATTGCAATTATAAACATGTTTCCCACTTAGCTGCCTGCATATGAGACATTCCTTCCCACCCACCACCCATGGGGAGAAATACTGCTCTTTCAATATTCTGAGCTGTGCAGCTACTACAGAACCAACCCCCATACAGTTACTATTAAAGTACTTATTATGTCCTCTTTAAAATCTGATATGTTAAATTCTGTTTTTTACTAATCAAAAGCAACATTGCACTGTACATAGTTAGAGACTTATTTCTAAATTGGATTTTAAAAGACTAATTGTGATCTTTACAAGACAGTGTCGCAATCCTTGAAATTTTGAGTACTTTTTACTGCTGGCAGAATGCAATTTCTTTTCAGAAAAAAAAAAGACTGGTACTATACAAATCAGGGAATTTCAGATGTGGGTGGCAATTCATTTGGACATATCCATTTAAGCTGAAATGAACTAACTTATGGGTTTGATTCTGTTTGCCAACATTTATAGAGCAATCCCCACATTCATAATGTGACAGCACACAGGAGGTGGGGAATGTCGGGTGGCTGTGGGGGGATTGGCAGATGATGCAGTGTCCCCATTAAGAGCTCCTGCTCACTTTTCTAGCTGAATATGAAGTATTCTCTCTGCCCACTCAAGAACAGAGGAGGCCAGACTGAAACAGAGTCAGAACTGGGGAGTAGAAAACAATAGAATATCTTATTAGACAGAAGTTTGGAATATAGGGGAGGGTTTCAAAACTTACACAAAAATGCCATTTGACACTATTGTATCTTTCCATGAATTATGTACACAAGTTTGATTATTGTGCAAAGCAGCAAGTATCAAAGCGGCAATCTTAGAGCTAGTTTCTTTGTGCCTGTAATACTTAAATGCTATTTTCAGATCAAAGTTTTGTTGAGAAAGGCTGGACAGGCTGAACCCTGCCTCTGCACCTTTCAGGAAGCAAACATTTATGGAGCACCTGCCATGTGCCAGTCACAGAACTGAGTACAGAGAGATAACTAGATAAGAAAAGCAAGAAAGAGCCCTCCATTTATGGAGCTGTGTCTACTGTGAAGGGAGACATTTAAACAAATAACAAAAATCTAGTCAAATAAATTCTATAATTGAAACACGTACTCCAGGACAGACTGACCAACAAAGATTACTTAAGAGGCTGGAATAAATGCTGGTGTTGAGACGAGAGATGATTAAATGGGACCAGTGTTTAAGTGGTCAGGATATGGATAAATAATGTCCTGCCCTGAACCTTTAGTTCTCTATGTAATCATGTAACTTAGAGGTGTGGATGATGAATCCTCAGATACTGGTGGCTCTGTATATTCTTCTTCCCTATCATCAGGACCCCTGGGTTCCTGCCGGGCTCTGCTCTAAGGCCAATCTTGTATTCAATTGAAAAGGATCCCTGTTTCAGCAAGCATAGAGCATCCTGTCTTGTGACAGAGTGAGCAAGTTGGTGATGGCCATGAACAGCAGATGTAAGAGGAGGAGGAGGGTGCAGGACACACTGAGAGCCATTAGATGAAGGAAGTGCGTTTATAACTATAACGTGCTGACTATGTTGTTATCCAACTTAAAGTGACAAGGTTTAAACAAGCTCAGAGAGGAAAGGTGACCTACTCAAGATCACATCGATAGTATTAAAGCGGAGATTATAACATAGTTTTCCTGACTTTAAAGGTGGAATGGGCCCATTCTAACCAGTCAGGCAGAGTTACTTTAAGTAATAATGACATTGCATCCTGTTTTTTAAATGGGTGGCTGTGGGTACACTGGAGATTAGTATTTGATATTTCTTAAAACATTAAATGTATTATTATTGAGATTTTATATCTATTCATTATTTACTAAAACAATTTTTTAAATAAAATTAAATGGGGATATTGGATGAGCCAGGACTATATGAAGAGGCGTTTCTGAATTTAAAAGAGAGAGAGAGAATTTGGCAGACACTTACTTGGCATTGGCTAGATCCCACTAGGAATGTTAAAAGTATTTTCATAGAAGCACAGTGCTGAGAAATCCAGAAGGGTTCAGGCAGAGAGCCCTAGGATTGTTTAATAGCAGAGAACAGGGCGCCAAGCACACATTGGAAGTTCAGAAACACACCCAAGCCTCTGGTAGGGATGAAAACCTGCAAGAAGCAAAGCAGGATCCCACTGTAACTCAGATCCAGGAAATAAGATAAGGCCCTGGTCACTAGAACTGGAGTCTCAGAAACAAGGAAATTGGATCTCAAGAACAATACAGAACCTGTGCTAGAAGTAATCCGTAATGCATAGCCTCACCAAAGTAAGAGCTTCTCAATGCACAGTCCTCTCAAAGCTGGACTAGAGTTAAAAATAACTAAGGGGCAAGCCTATAATGAAAAGGGTCGTAAAGACACTGAAGATAGTCTCAAAAGCATAAGCCTATAAAGAGAAGATATTGGAACAATGAATACACAAATTCTAAAATGTTAGGGTGAAAAAATACTGCCTATTGGGGATATCTGTTGAGGTTTTATCCCTGCCCTTCTTCTGGTAACAGATAGTTTCCTAGTTTGCTTTTGATAACCCTCCTCATTTACCATAAAGGCATAGCAGTTGTCAAAGATTCTTGCCCACCCTAGGCCTGGGACCCTAGCTAGATCAGTTGTTCTCTCCCTCCCAGAATGTTAATCTCAAAGGAAGGAAGGACAGCACGGAAAATAATTGACACTATTTTATTCCTAATTCTGGACTTCAATGAACACCTAGTTGCCAAGCTGTCTAGTTCCTGTTTTTGCTGAAGTCTGGGTCTTTATTATTACCTGGATTTTGGAATTATCCATATCCCTCCACTGTATTATTTCTTTTATTTAAATTAGCTAAGGTGATTCCTGTTGATTAAAACCAAATTATCATACGTGACTCAATGTTAAAAATTGTAGAAAGATTCTGGTTCTTTTCAGAATCAGCTTTCCCAAAGGTAGAGTCAGAATCAATGTCCCCGAGTTTACAATTTGGGGAGCCCCAAAGATCTGCCTTCTATCTGCAGAATCATATTTCTCCTGAAGTCTGCCAAGCCAGGCAAATTCTTCCATGCTAACCTCCTCCCACCCTACATTCTGACAGCTAATGAATACATTTTTCTAAGCCCGAAAATATTTAAAGCATGACCTAATTCTCTGTGATTTCTCTACAATTTAAAACATTTCTATGTTAATAGGTTAGCTAAATATTGTCTTTATATTCAGTGTTGGAAAGAAATGTCAGATCTAAAACAAATACATTATCATACAAACAATATATTTGTTGATGTACTGAAATTGAGTGAAAATATTGTGGACAGTTAAAGATATTTGCCTAAATTAGATCAGGCTAAACATGACCACTTTATTAGACCAAGAAAGTGACAGTTTTCTTTTTAAAAAGCTAAAGCAGAAGATAATTCTTTTTAGCTCCATGTCCAAAGGTTTGTTTCTTTTTTCTTAAAGTACATCATTTAGGAATTTACAAACTTGTATAGATACAAATTTTTTCCAGGTTTTTGACTCAATCTCAACATTTTCATTATAAAAACGCAAGAGTCACAAATGGTGAAGATAAAACAATGAGTCTTAAACTACAGAGATAACTGAAGTTATTCATAGCCATTTTTACTGGCAATCAATATGGTATTGATTTTCTATTCTTGCTACTCTTGCAGTAATGTCCTCGGCTTGAAACTCAGCCTAAGATAGGAAATATTATCAAATAAAATAATTCAAACCTAAGAAACTGGAAAGAGGAAACAAGACAGTGAAAGCCTGGATATACTTCAGAGATGAAAATAACAGTGTACTGGTAGTTCATTCTGCTAGTCAGAAGGTACTACCATGGTGATCCAGAAGGAGATTAGGCCCGATGTGAAATTCCAGGTTTCATTGTGCTTCACAGCTAAAGACCACATGCATATCCTAGCTAAGAGCATCTGTAGTCACATGGAGAAGTGGCAAAGAGAGTCTGGGTCTGGATGGATTCAAACAACCATTACTGCAAAACCTACTCAAAGTACATGCCCTACTGACAGCGAGTCAATAGCACTATCTAAGTACATGAGGAAAAGCAGAATCTCATTCAAATTTAAAAAGAATTGATCAAATTGGAAAATTTTAAAACGATCATGCATTAAAACAGACCATTACAGTAGCCCTGGGGAAATTCATTCCAGAAGTGGAGCACAATGATTTCTTACAAAATGAACATGTTGAGGACTATGTTGAGTAATTCACAGGAAAAGATCAAAGCCCAAATTTCAACTGTGAAAACTAGATTCCAAATAAAGAAACATCAATTCTAGAGTCATATTTGATAAATGTAATTCCATTGCTTTGAGCAAGTCCATTAAATGACAAGTCTATGCTTTCCTAATCTTATAATATTACAAAATTGTTATTAGCCAAATCAAAGAGTCGTATACATACAAAAAGCAAACATGGTAAATGAAGCGTGTCGGCCTCTAAATCACAAAAGCGGTTGTAAGACATCTGCTTTTAAATATTTCTTTCCTTCAGCGTCTTCTTGAAACCATATTTTCTGGGGAACATTTACTATCCAACAAGCATCAAGTCCAAAATAAAGCCATAGTTATTTTATATTAAAGGTACAAAGATGGGTCATTTAAATATTTTTCAAAAGACTTTTCAAAATAGTGATATAAGGCCAGGTGCCATGGCTCTAGCCTGTAATCCTAACACTTTAGGAGGCCGAGGCAGGCATATTGCCTGAACTCAGGAGTTCAAGACCAGACTGGGAAACATGATGAAACCCTGTCTCTACTAAACATACAAAATATTAGCTGGTCATGGTGGCACGTGCCTGTAATCCCAGCTACTGTGAAGGCTGAGGGGCAAGAATTGCTTGAACCCGGGAGACAGAGGTTGCAGTGAGCCAAGATCATGCCATTGCACTCCAGCCTGGGCAACAGGCTCTTCCCATCCCTCTGACTCTGTCTCAAAAAGAAAATAGTAATATAAAAATATTATTAATTTTTTGGAGTGCAATATTCAGAACATGAGTCATGTTAATTTTCACAAAGCAAAACTTCCTATAACCACAGGAAAATTTGTACCTTGTTGCAAATGATAGAGTTCCATAGTAAGAGAGGCCTGAAATTGAACTTGGCATAGAAATAATATAGTCCACATAAAAAAGGAGAGAGCCAACAGCACCACAGCCAAACTAAAATCTGCAGTGTCCACATAGATGGTATCCCTGTATTCCAGCATATTTGTTTAAGCCCTTCTTTTCAGAATCTTCCAGAATGGTACGGAATTGTTTTCTGAGCCACTCCTACACTAATTTCCTTTTGCCAAAGCATGGGATAAACCCAACAGCTTTTTTCCCTCTGGCTCATTTCTCTTGCTATTAGGAAAAACAAAAACAAACAAACACCTTAAGCTTTGTACATGTATACATTTTAGTTAACTATAATACCACCCTTTCCTAACATTAAGTAATATGTCATTATTCAAATATTTTCCTACGCTGAAATTTCATAGAAATAATAGAATTAAACTTATAGTTCACCCAATCTAACACTTCACTTACTGATGAGACAAAATTCTGTCCTAGAGCTAGAGGATTGGTCCTGGTTCACGTCTCCAAAGCATAAAAATGATTGCTTTTGCCACATTTGCCATTTCATTGGCACTGTACTCTGTTCTCTTTCCACATACACTGGAATTGCTCTTTTATTCTGGATTTTAAAAGAAAGGCTTAGCTCTAAATGACACAATTAACTCTGCAAATTACACAAGTACATTGCCTTGAATAAAACACCCATTTAAATGACTAGTATGTGCTCATTAATGTAGAAAGCAAAGGCTTAGGGTAATTTTTTTTAATAGGCTAGTGCCCATTAGAACACATGATAATAATTAGATGTCAAAAATATAACTAGGGTTGTGCACTCTTCCTGGTAGATCTGCTGTTGGTATCAGATACCACTGAATTAGTTGGCCCCACATTGGATTTTCAACACTCCAGAATATGCCATCCTATGCAGTAAATAGTGGGATCCAGGTGGTCCAGTATTTTTTGTCAAGTATCATGTGATAATAAGATTTCTAACTGATTTGAAATTGTTAAGTTGACTGGGTACAGGAAGCTTCTGGGAACAGACCCTGATTGAAATGCAAGGAATCTGAGATTGGTTGCCTGGTATGCTCAGGCTTAAAGACAATAAAATTAAGCTAGTGTTAAGGTATGCTACTTTGGCAGCCTAGTCATTCACATTTAATTGAATTATCACCTCTGTTCACTCCGAATGAATACCCATTAAAGATAAGGCTTCTTTGGGTAATTTCATGGCTAATGCCACACACCATATACAGCGCATGAATAGAGTGATTGTGTATCCAGTTTCTCCTGGATATTTTATGCTCATTATTTTTGTTGTGGGTGATAAATCCTAGGGTGAGGAGATCAATGAAAATTGGACGTAGTACCTGCTTCAGATGGTGCCAGACAGCTTGCAATTAGTGAATGGCAACAGACTTCTGTGGCAGTGCTTAAAAAAAACTGAGCAGATAAACACACAAAATATTTTATGCCTTCAAATTGCTAGGATAAAATGGCCAAAAATAAAACTCAAAATTTGATCAGTGGGCTGTTGAATAATGTCAATTGAATCCACAGCTTCTCCAGGTCTCTTATGTAAAAATTAGGGCAGCTATTGAGAAACAGCAGATCTATAAGAATTAGAATAGGCTGGGCGTGGTGGCTCACACCTGTAATCCTAGCTCTTTGGGAGGCCAAGGTGGACGGATCACTTCAGGTCAGGAGTTCGAAACCAGCCTGGCAAACATGGCGAAAACCCATCTCTACTAAAAATACAAAGAACTTAGCCAGGCATGGTGGTGGGTGCCTGGAATCCCAGCTACTCAGAAGGCTGAGGCAGGAGAATTGCTTGAACCTGGGGGCCAGAGGTTGCAGTGAGCCAAGATTGCACCGCTGCACCAGCCTGGGCAACAGAGCAAGACCCCATCTTAAAAAAGAAAAAAGAACTAGAATGGTGATTTTTTTTTTTAAAGAATTGAATGACTTAAAGGGTAGCTCCTTCTTCCTTTTTGGGTAAGGCTATTCCTGCATTTCTTCAAGAACTTATAGTGGCCTTATCTGAGAATGTTGTCAAACAAGGGAAATCTGAGGCCAGATGCCTGACTCCACCAAACTTGATTGTCTCTGGGCCTGTAATTAGAGTCCCTAGAGGGCCTTTTTGATTAATATAAGAACAAACATGGCCTTACAATTTGGAGAGCCTGCCTTGAGCTACCACAACAGTCACAGATCTTCACCTAATTCTCAAACCTGAGTCTGCATGTAGACATCTCCAGAGTATTGAGAGGGAGACTGGATGCACTTAACCAAGGACCCTGTAATAACAAGTATGTACTGTGGGTTTCTTTCTAAATATCCACAAAGGAAATTGTAGTTGCTTACTAGAGTAACTGTGCTGAGGAAAGAGAAACACCCAGACCTTTCAGGGATAACTGGACACTGGCTCTGCACCAACGCTAATTCCAGGGGATGGGGGTACATTTTCAATGTGGTTCACTGGTTGTAATGAAGGCTTAAAGAGATCAGGTAATGAATAGAGTTGTGGCCCATGGAGGCCCAGTGGGCTCCTGAATCTATATAATGTTCCTGATTCCTAAATGTGTAGTATCAGTATAGATCATCTCAGCTGATGACCAAATCCCCTCACTGCATTTCTGACCCCAAAGTAGCAGTTTGCATCTGTTTTCCAGCATAATTATTAATTAGTATTCCCTTTTACTATGAAAAATATCCTGGTTTTGATGATAAGTTATATGGCCATACTAGCCATTTTGGTGGGAAAAACCAAGGTAAACTCTTAGAATTCCCCCTCCCTGTTAGAAGAGTAAATCAAAAGCCGTATTCTGGGGAGAAGGCTGTGAGAGGTGGGGAGGAGATGCAAAGTTAAATGCCACCTTGGAAGACTTAAAAGATGCAGGAATTAGCTTGTTTAGCCTATGCAGAATTCTCCTGGAACTCAGAAAATGTTTCACAGAGACCCTTGTCCAGTTGATTATCATAAACTTAATCTGATTCTTGAGTCATAGTGGTCAATCCAAATATAGTTTCTTTACTGGAACAAATAAAAACAGTTTTTGGTTTGCATCTATTGATTTGACAAATGCTATTTCAAAAAACAGAGAATCTCAAAAGAAGTTTATTTTTTCTTTTTGGAAACAGTAGTATACTTTTCTTGTCTCAGGATTACAGTTCTTGAGCTCTGTGCTACAATTAGGTCCATAGAGTACTTAATTGTCTCGCCATTCCATATGGTTTCATGGTAGTAAACTACATTATTGTATCATGCTCAAATCCAGAAATAAAAAGTAACAGTGATTTTTATGTGCTTTCACCTGTGTGAAGCACATAGGTTTGTCCTTTCCAATACGAAGAATAAGTTACTGCACCTCACACCTGATACCATTAAAGAAGGAAACATAACACTTTATAAGCTTCATGGGATTTGGAAAGAACTGATAAAATGGGTGTGCTTCTTTGATTCATTTACAGGGTGACGTAAATGACTGCAAGGTTGGGCTGGGACCTGGGACTAGAAAAGCATAGGCAGTCCAAGCTTCACTGCAGGCAGCTTTACTTGGCTTTTGAGACTTACTGAATACAACAAGATTCAAAGCTTTTGTAACTGATTGGAATGCTCTCTAAACCCTGTGGAAATTCCAATTAAAAAATCACAGCAGATGCCCCTGGGGTGTTTGAGCATAAGCACATCCACTTTGCCAAGCAATAATTCCCCTTTTGAGAAACAGCTTTTGGTTCTGTTTGGTCCTGGTACAGGCTAAATTAGAGAGGTTTGCATTAAAAATGGACGTTCCTTAAGACACTCTTGTACTTTCTTGATAAGCTCATGAAAAACAGTGGTTATCCTGGGAAAACATAACCTATACATGGCCTCAACTATATGGACTTCCCCTCACCAAAGCTGGCCTGGCTATTGCCACTGCTGAATGTCCAATTTGATGAGCCTCTGAGGTGGTATTCAATTCCAGGGGACCAGAAAGGCGCTTGGTATCAGGCTGATTACATTTCTTCATAGAGAGACAGTTTTTATCATTGGAATAGACATTTATTTTGGACTTTAATTTAACTGATTGCCATACCTCTGTACCATCATCTATGAGTTTAATGAACACTTTATTCATTAGCAACCTCTCTTTCAAAACGTTACTTTTGATCTACTTCCCTTTTAGTGAAATAAGGCAATACACTGATGTCCATGTGATCACAGTTTTTATATGCTCCATTACTTGATATCAGTTTACGTTTATAGAATGGCAGAATGCCTATTGAATATTCAATTATGTAGTTTGGAAAACAATATCTTACCAATCTAGAGTGCTATTCCGTAGGTGCAGTAAGTGCTCTGAATCATAAAAAAATATTTGATTCTTTTTCTTCTATCGTGTCTTAGTTAGTTTGGGATGCTATAACAAAATGCTTTAAACTGAGTAACTTAAAAACAACAGAAATTTATTTCTCACAGTTCTGGAGACCGGAAGGTCCATGATTAAAGTGCCAGCAGATTCAATGTCTGGCAAGGGTTTACTGTGCTTCACAGATGGTGCCTTCTTTCTGCATTTTCACATGGCAGAATAGGGATCAAGGCAGCTGTCTTTAACCTCTTTTATAAGGGCACTAATCCCATTTAACAGGACAGAATTTTCACGATCTAATTATTTCCCAAAAGCCCCATGTCTTAATATCATTACTTTGGGGTTAGGTTTCAACATATGCATTTCAGAGGGACACAAACACTCAAACCATAGCATATAGCAATACTACATGGGTTCAAGAACCAATGGGTGAAACAGAGAGTGGCACCTCTTGCTGTTAAACTAATGCTCCTTTGTTCCTTCCTTTCTTAGGCTTTGCTGATTTAGAATTCTTGGTACTCAATAATTTCCTCCTCCAGATATAAAAAATTATGGTTCCATTGAATTAGGAGAAACAACCTCCACCTAGCTATTTGATTTCTCATGCTATCGAGAAACAGGCTGAGAAGGAGAATACAGTTAAGTCTTAGATTAAGTAAGCTGTTCACATTCTGGAATCTTGTATTTGCATATATATTATGACTTGTTTGGGTTAAGACTATAAAATGTCTTACTCTAATAAAATTAGTATTATAATTGTCTGACAGATATTAGTAAAATGTCTTGAAAAAAAGGGGCATCTTTTCCTAATTTGTGTAAAAACACCCTATACACTAATGGAGTCCCTGGTTACAGCAATGCTCAGGAGAATTGAATCTATCCAAGGTAGTGTAGTTGCTACTATACAAAGGGGTGAAGAGGTATATCAATGCAACACAGGGGATATCTGAGATGCCTCCTAGTCATGCAAATATTTTGTTGCATTGGAATTTTCCTTTTGTGTATGACCTTATAATCTTTTCCAAAGCATCTAAGACTTTGTTCTCTTTGTGAGTCTGGAGAAATGAGTTTATAGGAGAATAGAACATGAGGAGAATTGCCTCCCTTTTTGAAGATAGACCCTCCAGTACATCACCATGAATGATTGTTTGATGTCCCCAAATTTCTCAAGAATAATTTCTGACGAACAGAGTCTTGATCACGTCTGAATGAAAATTTCCGGAAGCATGAAGAGATGATATATTTGGCTCCTGTGGCTACTGTAACAGAAGGGATTACACAATGGGAGGTTCTGCCCAAATCTCTGACTGAAATGCTGGAATTTCTCCCTGTTCTCACACAAAAGAGAGACTACTAAAAAATCAACTATCTGATTGATGTCACTATAATTATTATGTAGTCTATGTATAAAATAATTAAGTCAACCTACAAGTAAAATTAAAAAGTATTGAATATTTGACTCTATAAAAGCAATTTAGATTTTAAACAGCCTAGCCTTGTTTCAACACAACACAATTCCAGTGTTGCAAAAGAATGTTGACAGCCTCTTACAATTAATTGAAATGAGATTTAACTTTTGAGGACAGAATACGTATAACAATTGACACATGCAGTGACAAGTTGACAGTGGCATTTTTCACGATGCGGAAGGTGACTAATTGTTTGATTTCCTGGATATTCCTCTTAAAATAGTCCATTTACTTATCTAGATTCCATTTAAGGGATCAGGGTGTGCTGCAAGGTATTGCTACAGAAGCCTGAGAGGAGGTAGGTGCCAAACAGGGCAAGGTGAAATGTTTTCCTAAGCAGTCGGAAGCACATACATAAAGGAGAGTGTATAAATTATGATGGAAAATGGATGCCAAAGACAAGAAAAAAGTTATGAATGAGGTCAGGTGCCAGGAAAGCAGAAATAAATCTGAAACTAGAAGGGTCAGGGAAAAAGGTTTCAGCATAGAGTCCACAAAAGATGCCAGCATACCAGTGTGAACTGTCCAGAAAACGTCAAGAGCTGTGCAGGATCATGCCTTGGTTAGAAAGTTTCTGGACCAGAGAGGGGAGGGTGAGTTACAAGTAGCAGCATAAAATGTTAGGGGAGGCTGAGTTATAAGTAGCAGCATAAAATGTTAAAGCCTCTCAATTTTAGCCCAGACAGCACTTACAAGCTTTTGCCTGTGCTATGCTCATAGCATAGTTGCTGGGATGCTGAGCTCTGCTACTGGGGGATGCCTGTCATATCTCTTTCTGGGTCACTGGGCTACTTTTGCCTGTGAAGAAGAAAGGTGATCCACTTTACCTCATCGTGTTACATGAGGACTTAGCACCTCTTCCACTTTTACTTGGAAACAGAACTGGCTGCTTATGTGTAAAGAGGATCCCCATACCAAGAAATTTGTTCTCTTCTTCTGTGTTTGAGAAATTATAAATTGTCCTATGACACATGATAGAACTACCACTGGTTTACATGTTTGAAAAGTCTTTCTCTTCAAAATTCTCAAGAGAAAGAAGGGCAATTGTTCTTACAGGCAATGCTATTTATTTATATCAACATAAAATTCCAACTAATCACAAGGGAAGAGCAAGGAATCAAACCTTAGATCTGTTTGGCAAAGTAATTAATAACTTGAAATAAATGAGTGTTATTGTTTGGATACTTCTTAACAAAATACTAAACAAAATTCCGGAATAGCTTTATATAAAGGCCATTATTCCTTAAAGGCAAAATTGTTTTGTATAAAGTGATTTTTGAATTCTAAAGCAACTTACATTTTTCTAGGTAGCCATCAGTTGATTTTTAAGTACCAACCATTTAATATCTGGTAAATTCCAAACCATTAGTTTGATTCCATATTTCCATGGTCTAGATTTTATCTTTTTAAATATATTGTTATTAAGTAGTTACCAGGAGCTGAAAGTGCCACGTATGCCAAAACAAAAATAAAGAAATCATTTTATCAAAATTTTACTACATAGAAAACAAAAGCCATTATCTATTTCTAAACATATGCAAATCACAAAGGACAAACTTTTTAAACATAATAAGGATTGATATTTTATTTAGTCAATATCTACTATCAATAAACAAAACAGACAAAAATTCTTGCATGATGGTTAATCCCTATGTCCTTCTCCATATTCCTAATATTTATAAACTATCCAATCCTATCTATCTGCCTTTTGCTTCATTTCTCAAATTTATTCTTTTCTTTCAGATCCCATCCCCGGTGGATTAATTTAGGCTTTCATTATTGCTTTTAATATTTACTTACTCATTTATTTCCAGATAATGCACTTGGTTAAAAAATAAATAAAACAGTAAAATATGACTAACACCCAAACTTGTGTGTTCTCCTTTCCTCATCCCAGAGGCAACCACTTTTCCTGGGTTTGTGAGTATCTGGAAAGAAACTCAGTGCCTATGTGTTTATTTGTATTTTACATAATAGGAACATACTATACACTCTATTTGTATCTTGCTTTTTAAAATTAATATATTTGTGAAATTTTTCTATATCAGCACATATTAGCCTTGTTTATTTTAATAGATTCATGGTTAATAAATATTTATCAACTCACAATTTACTTAAATAGTCCCCTATTGTATTAGTCAGGATAGGTTAGCTTATGTTGCAGAAACAAATAACCCTACAAACCTCAGTGGTGTATTTCTTGCTTACAAAATGTCTGTTGAAGTTCTGGGCAACTGTCCAGGGCAAATGCCTTCCATGTGGCTGCTCAGTGATGGCTTATTTTTGATTCTACATCCTATTGCTGTGCCATCTGGAACAAATGGTCTCCTTAGTCAAGGCAGCAGAGGAAGAAAGAGCTTTGGTGTAGAAGTAGGCTTACGTTGCTTCAGTCTGAAAGAGGCACACATACACTTCTTCCAATCCATTCACCAGAACTAGTCTCCTGGCCTTTCCTAACTATAAGGAGAGCAGAGAAGTAAAATTCTCTAAAATTCTTGCATATGCCTGAAGAAGAGTTGGCCTATCATTTAATTAAAATTCCCTTTGAAAAACTGTATTTGAAAGCCATAGTATTCGTCTAAATCTTTTTTTTTTTTTTTTTTTTTTTTGAGACAGTCTCACTCTGTCACCTGGCACCCAGGCTGGAGTGCAGTGGCTTGGGATGATCTTGGCTCACAGTAACCTCTGCCTCCTGAGTTCAAGCCATTCTCCTGCGTCAGGCTCTGGAGCAGCCAGGATTACAGAAGTGCCCCACCACGCCCAGCTAAATTTTTTTTTCAGTACAGATGGGCTTTTACCATGTTGGCCAGGCTGGTCTTGAATTCCTGACCTCAAGTGATCCACCAGCCTAGGCTTCCCAAAGTGCTGGGATTACAGGTGTGAGCCACCGTGCCAAGCCTTAAATCTTCTTAAGTGGTACCTTATGTCTTTTTGGGTATTGAATAAATATATGTTGGCTAGCCAGCATTAATGGAGTATTCATATTCATTGATAGCATACCCAATCAATGAACAGTCTTTTACAAGTATAAAATAGCTTAGTCAAAAAGCACCATCACAAGTTATATCTGAATTATCACTGCATTTCAGAAAAGTAAAGAGGAAATATACATGTCAAATGTTTTAGGAATCACTTTAGTACTAGTTTGTTTCATATTCAAATAAACTATGGAATCTCTCAGATTGGCAATAAGAAAGATGAATGAGTACACCAATGTTTATAGCAGCACTATTTACAATAGCCAAATGATGGAAGCTACTCAAGTGTCGACTGACAAATGATTGGATAAACAAAATATGCATATATATACAATTAACTATTATTCAGCCTTAATAAGGAAGAAAATTCTGATACTTGCTATAACACGGATTAACGTTGAGGACATTGTGCTAAGTGAAATAAGCCAGCCACGAAAGGACAAATACCATAGGATTCTACTTGTATGAGCTACTGAGATTAGTCAAATTCACAAAGACTGAAAGTAGAATGGTGTTTTCCAGGTGCTAAGGGGAGGGAGGGATGAGGAGTTATTATTTAATGGATATAAAGTTTCAGTTTTGCAACATAAAGAGTTCTGGAGATGGATGGTTGCACAACAGTGTGAACATACTTAATGCCACTAAATTATATACTTCAAAATGGTTAAAATAGAAAATATTATGTTATGTTTATTTTACCACGATAGAAAAAAAAGGTGTACAAGTAAAAATCTTTAGAAAATGATGACAAAAATCTGTGGGAAAACCTTGCGTTGCTCTGATTCCTTAAAGAAACTGAAGAGGCAATTGATATGAAAGTAGTGAACTAGCAAGCTAGAAAGAGAAAAGGCTGTCATCAGAGAATGAGAAACTGGAGTTAATGATTTAGATGTAAAAAATTTTAAGTGGTGACAGGACCTAGGGTATGGCCATGGGAGCAGGTGGCTGCTGTGGAGTACAGGAAGAGCTAATGGAATATGTGCATGTCAAAGAGCCAAGAGGCCAAAATGCCGAAAGGGACAGCCATATGAATGATTAAATCACCCAGGAGGAGAACAGGGTTTGGGATGAAGAGGAAGACTGTGAGTAAGGGGTCAAATCTATAAATAAGTAAAATAGGAAAGTTCATCCCTTTTGATTAGCATTCCTGGACTATATTTAGCCTCTAGATACAGTCCTATGCCAGAGGAGCTTGGAGAAGACAGCTTGTATAAGTGAGAATGACAGCTAGCTAAGAAGAGCAGTCCCATGGACTGTTCAAGTTTGCAAGAGCAGCACATTCCTTTCCTGTAGGAAATCTGCGTGGGAAAGCATATTACAATCAGAAGCTATTTAGTGCACATGGGATGAGGGAAAGGGTGGTGACAGTTGAGAGGGGAAGAGGAGAATTGTAGTGCTTAAATGCCTAATGACATCATCCCGTAATCACCTGGTTTATCGGCCTCCAAAATAGGGTCACTCACCACAGGGACCCAATAGAGCAGTTAGGATTTGAGTATCTCTCTTCCACTGGACATGCTGAGTGGGTATTGCCAGGTTTTCTCTTTGATGTCCTTTTATCTAGGCATTCACGCTGACTACTCAACTTCAGTTGACACCCTCAACCTTTTTTTATTCATTTTGAGAGATGAGGTCCTCCTCTGTCACCCAGGCTGGAGTGCCATGGTACAATCATAGCTCAGTGCAGTCCCTAATTCCTGGGCTCAAGAGATCTTCCCACATCAGGCTTCTGAGTAGCTAGGTCTATAGGAATTCACCACCAGGACTGGCTTCATTTTTTTCTTTAGAAAAGTAATCGCATCATTTAATGTGTAACCAGTTATAAAATGACCAAGGAGACATTCTACCTCTGTAAAATTGTGTTGGCATTTGCTATTGATTATTTGAGTGCCCCCAAATTCCTGTATTGAAATCCCAGTCCCCAGTGTGATGGTATGGAGAGGTGGGGCCTTTGGGAGATAATTAGGTTTAGGTGAGGTCATGAGGGTGGTGACCCCATGATAAGACTAAATCTCTTAGAAAAAGAGGAAAAGACATGAGATATCTCTCTGTATGTGTATACACACCAAGGGAGACCATGTGAGGACACAATCAGGTTGATAGGAGCCCCTCTCCAAGAACTTAACCAGGCAGGCACCCTAATCTCAGACATGCAGCCTCAGAACAATGAGAAATATCTGTTGTTTAAGCTACCCAGTTTACGGCATTCATTATAGCAGCCAAAATGAAGACAGCATTTCTTTGCTGATAACATTCTTTTTTGTCAATTTTAGTATACTCTAGGAACTTGGTATTTGCCTTTCTTTATAGCAACTGTTTTACTTTTACTATCACTATATTCATTACTGTTTTGTTATTTTGTTCAGCTTCTCAAGAGTTCTGATGCTCAGATAGCCTTTCTAGACATATTATTATTATGTTTTCATTAATTCATTCATTTCAGTGAGTCTTCTACGTAAAAGGCACTTCCACTGGTACCTTATGTACTAGGATCCCAAGAGTCCTCAACTAATCTAGATCTGTCATGGAGAGACCTGAATTCCTAAAAGAATGATCTGATTTGGACCAAGGACCACTCTAATGGAAATGAGTTCTTAGTCTCAACTCCGGAGGAGGCTGCCGCTAATTGAATTTTACTTAGGCATCTATCCAATTTTGAAGGTCCATTTTAACTTGCTGCCTCTTACATTTTGTTGAGTACTTAGAGAAGTGTATTAACACTTCCATGTCCCTAGAGACTCTTTTAGCATAGTATCACATTAAGAAAAAAAAAAAGCCTGTGGTATCCTAAGCATAAAAGAGCTTTTCATTCATTCCTACCTCCAAAATTTTAATTTATTTTTCCTTTTATTATGGATAACCTGTTGTATATGCAGATGGGAGGGAACATTGATATGCCTCCTTCCAGATTATTTACCTTTGGATTTTTAACTTAAAAATGTATTTTTCTTTGTAATATATGTCAACTACCAAATAATTAGAAAATACCAAAAATATAAACAAGAAAAACAAAACTAGACAGCACCCACAATTCCACTCTCAATCACATTTAACATTTCATTACACATCCTTCCAATTATTATTATTATTATTTGAGACAGAGTCTCACTCTGTTTCCCAGGCTGGAGTGCAGTGGCGTGATCTCAGCTCACGTCAACTTCTGCCAACTGGGTTCAAGTGAGTCTCCTGCCTCAGCCTCCTGAGTAGCTAGGACTATAGGTATATGCCACCATACCCAGCTAGTTTTTGTATTTTTAGTAGAGATGGGGTTTCCCCACATTGGCTAGGCTACTGTCAAACTCCTGACCTCGTGATCTGCCTGCCTCAGCCTCTCAAAGTGCTGGGATTACAGGCATGAGCCACCGCACTGGGCCCCAATTATTTTTTTATCTGCTGTCAGATTGTGTCTCTCATCAGACTTTTATTATGTGTAAGAAAACAGTTTTTTCACATTTGCAATCATACATACTATACACATGATTCAGTAACTTGCTATATTTTGCCTGCATTGTGAACATCTTTCTATGTTGATACATATAGAGTGATGTCTCCCAATTATATAATCTCCTGCTTATAATGTCTCCCTGTTTGAAAAATGACCAAAATTCCTAACATGATTAACAAGGACCAGTCTGCCGTAAACCTCATCTTACACTGGTTTTCCGATACTCTTGACACTTCACTCATTTCTCATTTCCTTGAAAAGATATAGTCTTATCCATGTGATATGGTTTGGCTCTGTGTCCTCACCAAAATCTCATGTTGAATTGTAATTCCCAGTATTGGGGGAGGGACCTGGTGGGAGGTGATTGGATCATGGGAGCAGATTTTTCCCTTGGTGTTTTCATGATAATGAGTGAATACACATGAGATCTGATGGTTTAAATGTGTGTAGGAGCACCCCCTTGTTCTCTCTCTCTCCCACCACCGTGTGAAGTTCTGCTTGCTCTCCCTTTGCCCTTCCATCATGATTATAAGTTTCCTGAGGCCTCCCCAGTCATGCTTCCTGTACAGCCTGCAGAACCATAAGCCAATTAAACCTCTTTTTCATTGGTTTATGGTTAGCAATAACATTACTGTCTCGGGTAGTTCTTTATAGCAATATGAGAACAGACTAATACACCATGCTCTTGGCTGAAATTTCTTCTACCTATATACTTCTTTTCCTGAACGATTTCTGCTTGTCTTACTTTTCTGAAGTTTTTACTTTAAATATAGGTAATGTCTTCCTGTTATATGATCTTATAGCATCCTGTTTTCATCA
This sequence comes from Cacajao melanocephalus, assembly GCA_963573385.1. Lineage (NCBI taxonomy): Eukaryota > Metazoa > Chordata > Mammalia > Primates > Pitheciidae > Cacajao > Cacajao melanocephalus. The sequence goes on along the minus strand of CAUYLG010006953.1, from coordinate 11,920 downwards.
TGGCACTTATCACAAATGTAATTAATTGATGATTAGTATAGTTATGTAAGGGATTTCTTTTCCACTAGACTATAAGCTCCATGAGGTAACAGACTACCTAGCTTAATCTTTGTGTTCCTAGCACCTAGAAAAATGCCTGGCACATAGTAGGCACTCAGTAAATGTTTGTTGAGTGAATTGTAGTGGATTTAAGATAAAAGGAGGAAAGAGTGGGTGCAGATATAAATTTGTAGGTTTAAGATGACAAGTTGACGTGCCCTGCATTGCCCAGACTAGCAAACAATACAGTCAGGATGGCTAAAGGTGACTGTAACAAATTAAAAGGCAAGATGTCTGCTTATGCCTTCTTTGCACTGTAGTGCAGAGAAGAATATAAGAAGAAAAAACCAGAGGTCTCTGCTGATTTTGCAGAATTTTCCAAGAAGTGCTATGAAAGGTGGAAGACGATGTCTAGGAAAGACAAGTCTAAATTTGATGAAATTGCAAAGGCAAATAAAGTTGCTATGATTGGGAAATGAAAGATTATAGACAGGCTAAGAGAGGCAAGAAGAACCTTAATGCCCCTAAAAGACCACCATCTGGTACCTCCTGTTCTGTTCAGAATTCTGTACTAAGATTAAATACACAAACCTTGGTGTCTCTATTGGATAAGTGGCATAATAATAATAATAATAATAATAATAAGCTCGGTGAGATGAGGAATAACTTAAGTGACAGAGAAGAGCAGCTTTACATCACTAAGGCCACAAACCTGAAGGAGAAGTCCAAGAAGGATATTGCTGACTGTTAAGTATAAAGGAAAGTTTGATGGCACAGAGCATCCCACCAAAGTTGCCTGGATAAAAGGTGGAAGCAGAAGACAAAGAAGATAAGGAGAATGAAGAGGAGGAGGCAGTAGAGGAGGATGACTTTGAAACCATTTATCTGTCTCCATGTGAATATCTTAGAGTAGGGGAGCATTATAATTGATATGTTTCTTATTGTGAAGCATCTATTGGCCTCATTCGGTTTAATTACAAAATATGATGGTGATCATCTTATAGTCTTTCAAAGTGCTCTAGAAGTTGTCAGTGGTTTACATGAAGTGGCCAGGGATGTCTGGAACACCCTGAAATGGTATCAAAGTTGTATGTATTTCCAAACATTTTAAAAATGAAAAAGCACTCTTGTGTTCTGTTCACTGTGTACTTTGTTGTTGGTGTGACAAGGTATTTAATGATGTTTCTGACTTTTTAATTAGTAAGGTGGTGTTAACTATATGGTCATTGGCGAGAAATCCTGAGTTATCAACTGTTCATGTCGATAGCTTGTAAAAAGAACAAAACAACCAAGACAAATTCTATTTTTTTTTTTTTTTGGTGGCTCTCTACAAGCTAGAAAAATTCTTGATGCTTGGTGTTGAAGCTGTAGGGAAAGATATCTTTTGGAGGGATCATAGCTCAAAGGGTGCACTGTGAAGCTGGACCTATTTCCACGGTGATGGGCTTCCATTTAGCTTAGGGTCATCTTGTTTGCATATACATATATAAACACAGCATTGTGCTGCTGTGGAATAAGGGGGTCAGGTGGCATGAGAATTGTTTGAATTTTTTTTTCTTAGTTTAAACAGTCATTTTAAAACTGTTTTTAAACAAAATGTAGAACTCTTTACTGTCAGCAAAGCAAAGAGCCACTGTGTCAGTAGAAGTTCAATAGCCTGTACTTAAACAAGATTTGCAATGTTCTGGGTTTTGTTTTTTGTTTTTGTTTTTTTTTGGTATGTTTTAAATGCTGAAATGTTTTCAAAGTTAAATAAACTGTATTCCAGTTTTTGGAAAGGTGACACATTTAAGAAATTTCCTTTTGTAGCTACTCTCCTCTCGGTAAGGTAGTTGATGAGAAAGTCTTCTGGAAGTGATTAATATTCTGAGAGGTAGAAGAAAGGGTAGCAGATGTTGAGGATAACAGGAAACATTTTAGAATAATCATGCTGAACAATTGAAGAGGTGGGCAAGTAACATACTATCTCCTTAGGCTATCTGAGGGTTAAGGTTAATAGTCATTAATAAATGGGAATATTAACCTACCTAGTGTAGGATTTTCTTCAGCAGAATGTCAGAGCCTGAGTGGGCGTGGTTAAGGCAGACTTAAATAGACTCCTTTAGGTAGAGTAACGTTGCAGAAGGTAGGACAGAAGGACAATTTTGAAAATAATTTTAGGATACCGGCAAAAGAACATTTAAGTGTTGAATTATGGTATCTATGGTGTATAAGAAAGGAAGTGAAGTCAAGGATTGTCAGGAGAACAAAGGGTCAATGGACTAGAAATCTAATGAGGTTTAAAAAAATTGTGGTGAGAGTATAGTTCAAGGAGAAAACGGAAAGAAAGAGGAAGCTTTGTTCACAGCACAGACTACTTAAATTAATCCTTTTGAAGTTGATTGTAAGTTACAAAGAATGACTATGGGAGTGGGTGGCTGAGGTGGGATGATGGAGGTCATGGTGGGAGATGTGTGACTCAGGTGTCGCGTAGACCACCCAGGATATTGCATCACCTAGGATGAAAGCCTAGCTTGGGATACAGAGGAAGAGTGCCACAAACTTCAGAGAATGGACGAGGATGTGACCAGGATATTAGAAATCTGTTTCTAGACATTGCTATAGTTTAAATTATGTACATGAGCCTGCTCAAGGAGAGCTCATAGCATGAGAAAATGGAAGATCGCCAACATTTACAGAAGAAGGAAAGGAAACTAAGCTCATTAAAAATATAGGAAAACATGGCCAGAGAGGTAAGGGGAAAACCAGTACAAAGTATTGAAAGTAAAGAAGGTGCTAGCAATTGTAATGTGCTTAGAATAGTGCCTTGCATACATTATAATTGAAAAAAAGATGTCAGTGAAGAAGAGAGTTTAAAATAGATGATGATTATATTTAGTGATGAATGAATTATTGGTAACCACACAGGAAGTTGTAGAGTAAATAGGATGCAGCAAATTTAATATATTTTTTTTAATTTTTCCCATTTTTTCAGAAATTTCTTAGAAATATATAGTTATCAGTCATGGGATAAGAGGCCCTATCGTATTTTTCCACATTAAAATAACTGTACTCATTATAATCATATATTGGTTTTTAAATTTCTTAGGGGTTGGGCGCAGTGACTCATTCCTGTTATCCCAGCACTTTGGGAGGCCAAGGCCAGCAGATCATGAGGTCAAGAAATTGAGACCATACTGGCCAATATGGTAAAACCCCACCTCTACTAAAAATACAAAAATTAGCTGGGTGTGGTGGTAGGCACCTGTAGTCCCAACTACTCAGGAGGTTGAGGCAGGTGAATCGCTTGAACCCAGGAGGTGGAGGTTGCAGTGAGCCGAGATTGCACCACTGCACTCCAGCCTGGTGACACAGCGAGACTCCATCTAAGAAAAAAAAAATTCTTAGGAGAACATCACCTTTGGGTAGGCTAGCGATTTGTATCCTAGTTTCCCACCTCCTTAAAAAAATCAGGTATCATGGGAGCATTGCAGTTCAACTGCTTTCCTCGTGAGAAATTGCCAAAAATTAAAAAGATGTGGTAGTCTTCCCCAACTTTGGAAACACCACTACAGCATTCTCAATATTTAAATAAATGCTTTCTGCTCAACATCCATGCTTGGCTTTATTGATTTTTTACTGTGTAAGTGTGATCTGGCTTGGGATATATATATATGATGTTATGAAGTATTTACTTAAAGATATATTAAGCATATATTTTCAAAGTAGAAGTGAAATAAGGTATCAATGATTGTTTGACCAGAGATAATATTTTTAATTGTGCATAAAAGGATTTTTATTTGAAAATGCATTCTACATGTGCTGTATAGACTATTTGGAAGCAAAAAGTATATGTATAAGATATATATAAATGCATAGAAAACAGCTATCTGTCCACGGTGAATATTTGTTGAATGCCTGCTATGTGCCAGACACTATACTAGGCACTCTGAATATGGTACTGCATGAGGCAAGGACAGGACTGCTTCACAAAGACTGTAGTATCTTGGGAAAAGCAAATATTAAACTAATATTAGAAGCATGACTATTCCAATGGGGGAAATATCTAATGCTATGGGGATGTATCATAAGAGACTAGAAAGACACAATCAGAAATGTTAACAGGTTATTTCTGGAAATCAAGAAAAATTACAAGTCATTCTATATTTTTTATTTTATTTTATTTTTCAAACCTCTGTTTTGAGCAAAATTTTTTGTAGTAGTCGAGGTTTTCCAGAGAAATAGAATGAATAGGATATACAAAGATATATATAAGAGGGGACTTATCATGGGATTTGGCTCACGTGATTTTGAAGGTAAAAAAATCTCATGATCTGCCATCTGCAAACTGGAGAACCAGGGAAGCTGGTAGTATAGCATTCCAAGTCTGAAGGCCTGAGAACCTGGAGTTCTGATGTCCAAGGGCAGAAGATGGATGTCCCAGCTCCAGAAGGAAGAATGAATCCATCCTTCTTCTACCTTTTTTGTTCTATATGGACTAATCTCTTCCAGATAACCCTCACATACACATCCGGAAATAATGTTTTACGTGCTATCTGGGTATCCTTAAACCAGTCAAGTTGACACACAAAATTAACCATCACACTATTGTGACCAGAAAAGACATAATGTTCACTGAGTGAGAAAAAGTCAAACAAAGCGTCTTAGTCCTGCTTCATCTCTTTCTTTTCTAATCAACAACTTCAGCATTCTAAAGTTTATTTTAAAACATTAAATGCTAAACTAAAGATAATGTTGCATGTTCTTTTCTTGGATTAGTCATTGAGGATTACTGATTTTTATTCAATTCTGGACATCCTGGTAGCATTTGGATTAAAGAATATATTTATATAGCATAAAAACAGACAGTTAGACCAATGGAACAGAATAAAGAGCCCAGAAATAAACCCACACATATATAGTTGACTGATGTTTTACAAGGTCACCAAGAATGCACAATGGGGAAATGAGAGTCTCTTCAACAAATGGTGTTAGGGAATGGGAGAAAATATTTGCAAACTGTGTAACTGATAAAGGATTAATATCCAAAATATCAAAGTTCCTTAATTCATGCAACTCGATAGCAAAAACTCAAGTAACCCAATTTTAGAAGGGGCAAAGAACCTGAATAGATATTTTTCAAAAGAAGATACACAAATGACCAGCAGGTCTGGGAAAAAAAAATGCTCAAATCACCAATCATCAGAGAAATGCGTATCAAAATCACAATGAAGTATCACCCCCACCTGTTAGAATGACTACTGTGAAACTTAAAAACTTAAACAAGTGTCAGTGAGGATATAGAGAAAAGGGAACACTTGTGTATTGTTGGGGAGAATAAAAATCAGTACAACCATTATGGAAAACAATATGATGTTTCCTCAGATAATCAAAAATAGAACTAAGATATAATCTAGCAATTCTGCTTCTAGATATATATCTGAAGAAAATGAAATCAGTATCTTGAAGAAATATCTGCACCCCTATGTTCATTGTGGCATTATTCACAATAGCCAAGAGATAGAAACAATCTAAGTGCCCATCAATAGAGGAATGAATAAAGAAATTGTGGGACATATATACAATAGACTATTATTCAGCCATAAAAAGAAGGAAATCCTGCCATTTGCAACAACGTAGATGAACCTGCAGAACATTATGCTAAGTGAAATAAGCCAGACACAGAAAGACAAACTCTGTAAGATCTCATTTTACATGTGGAATCTAAAAAAGTTGAACTCATGCAGGTGCGGTGGCTCGCGCCTATAATCCCAGCACTTTGGGAGGCCAAAGCGGGTGGATCACCTGAGGTCAGGAGTTCAAGACCAGCCTGGCCAATATGGTGAAACCCTGTCTCTACTGAAAATACAAAAATTAGCTGGTCCTGCTCTAGGCCTTAAAAAATAAATAAAAATAAAAATTAGTTGGGTGTGGTGGCATGTGCCTGTAATCCCAGCTCTTCTGGAGGCTGAGGCAGCAGAATCACTTAGAACCCAGGAGATGGAGGCTGCAGTGAACTGAGATCCTACCATTGCACTCTAGCCTGGGCGACAGAGCAAGACTCTGTCTCAAAAAAAAAGGTTGAACTTATATGGAAGCAGAAAGTAGAACAGTAATTGCCAGAGGCTGGGGAGTGGGGAAAATGAGGAAATGTTGGTCAAAGGGTATAAACTTCCAGGTATAAGATGAGCAAACAACTTTTGGAGATCTAATGTATAACATGAGTGGTGATAGTTTTTTAATAATAATAAATAGCTTTATGAGGGGTCTACAAAATAAGCACATATTAAGAAACCCAAAGATTCAAGGCCAAGTTCCATGCTATACTGATACCAGATAATGAACAGTTTGAACTTCAATTCCTCCACAGGAAGAAAGCACAGACTGAGATTGACCACCAGAGCATATAAGTAGGCTAGGAATTCTGTTTAAAGCTACTGCAAGTAATGTTTACATTTATTGCCATTAAATTACAGATCTAAAGGGTAGTTAGTGATTCAATATCAGACTCTCCCTGGTGATAATTGGAGAGAAATAACTTTTATATCTGTGTATTATATGTTTTTTTCTGGATTCTGAATGACTCGCTTATTCACATACCAAAAAAAATCCATCTCAGTGAGAAATAGGCAGATGCCTAGAGCATATAACAATTTTGTGCATACAGGACACTGTGTTAAAAGTGACTAATGACAATTAGCAGTTAAAAATACTTACCTGGAACACGTATACAACACACATTACATTTCTAAAGGGCTTAGCAATTAAGTGCATTCAATACTAAAATTACCTGGACCACAATTTAATATTCAAGACCTTGTAGGCTCTTTATTATGAACATTATTTACTGCAGATATTTGTAAGTGTCACAGGATAGAATGCCTGGGTAGACATGCTTTTGTATTACATACACTGTAAGTGTATGGTACAAACTATAAATCAGGGTGACTTCTCATTTTTCAAGTGAGAGTGAATTATCACTTCAGCCTGGTAGGTATATGATGTGAGCTAGTTGATTTTTTAAACTTTAAAGGTAATATATAAAGATACATGCACAACAATTTATAATATATTTGAGCTTCCCTGAAGTCAAACTTTAGACTGAAGGCACTACTATATATAAAGAATAGTAGATAGCATTGTATTTGGTCTTTAGAAGAAGATCAGTGACGAAGGAAGGTTGGGTAAAACAGCAAGTGTTTAAACGGAAAACAGTGTGACGGGGATTATGGGAGGGTTGCAGCATTGGCAATTAGCTAATGTCAATGATACACTTAAAAAACACTGCGCAAGACAGCTAATAAATCACAGCCGACCATCATTAATAATCCATGACAGAAGGGGAAAAAAGAAAGAAAGGAAAGAGAAGAAAAAGGTAGGGGAGGGTGCTCTGTAGTGGGATACACAATAAAAATGAAATGTCCTATAATTAGAATTATTTCTATTACCAGAGGACCCAGGAAAGTCTTTCTAGTGAAGAATTCAACAAATAACTAGGGGGATGATAAGCATATTGCTAAGTTATGAGTTTTTCACCTCTTCCATTTCATTTTAACTGTGTGTATGTGAGTGTGTGTGCCTTTTAAAGTCATGGTACCAGATGACTTTATAATAATAAAAGGCACACACAGATACAATGGAGTTGAATTTTGACTTCCTACATGTTTCTAAGAATATTATAATTCAAAACAAAAAGGCAGGTAACATATTGCCATATAGTGTCTGTTGGAAATTCTTAACTAGACAATTTGTCAGTGGCAACATATGATAATAACCATTTGACTCGGAAAATGATACCTCAAAAAGAAGGCCTCAGAAGCAAAGTTTTTCTCTGAACTTCTCCTGCCTTCTGGTCTCTCAGTCTCATTTTCCCCCAAGGTTAGCCAAAGAAACTACGATCCCTCTTCCCCAAAGTGAGTCACAGAAACCAGAATCCCTTTCCCTCAAAGCCAGCCATAAAATCTAAAAACATTATTCTAACTTTCTTGCCCTGTTTTTATGGGTAAAAACTGGCCATACCAGGAGTTTGAGACCAGCTTGGCCAACATGGCGAAACCCTGTCTCTACTAAAATACAAAAATTAGCTGGGCGTAATGGTGCACATCTGTAATCCCCTCTATGTGGGAGGCTGAGGTAAGAAAATCACTTGAACCTGGGAGGCAGAAGTTGCAGTGAGCCAAGATGGCATCACTGCACTCCAGCCTGGGTGACAGAGCAAGGCTCTGTCTCAAAACAAACAAACAAACAACTAGTCACAGAGAAATTATCTGACCTACTTTGTTTGACTATAGGTCATAAGACTCCCATTACTGAGAGGGTCTCACCCCACACTCAGAAGGAAAGAATGCATGATCAGAGAGGCCAGGAAGAATCTAGACAGACAGGCCTTGCTGGGTCTTCCCCCTCAGCCTATTAACATTAGATCTGACCCTTTTGTCCAATCAGATTTCTACACAGCTTCCATACTTTGTTGAACCCAAGCATAAAAATGGACAATTCCCCGTGTATCTTTGGGTTTTCATTATGAAGGCTCCAATGTCAAGTAAACTATGATCAAATAAATGTGTATGCCTTTCCTCTTACTAATCCGCCTCTTGTCAGTGATTTTCAGCGTACCCTCAGAGGGTAAAGGGGAAGTCTTCCCTTGGCCCTGACATAAATATTACTTGAAGTTTACCCACATACAAAGAACTTTACACTCTTCTAATATCCATTTAATGTTTCTAGTCAATGTTATTACCTGTATCTTAACAATTATGCCAGAGTTCATAGTGAGAAGTGCAGCATGCTAATTTTTAAACATTGACTAGGCTATTAAACTGGTAATTACAATGTGGTGTGATAAGTAGAATGCTAGGGAAAGTAGGAGGTGCTATCATCAAGGTGATGACTTCAAAGGTCAAGGAAAGCTTCCTGCAGCGACATGTAATATGAGACCTGAAGGATTTCTAAGAAGTAAACAGGCGAAGATAGAGAAAGAGTGGGGTGGAGAATATGATTCAAGCAGAGGGAGTGTCATGTGCAGACGCTAAAAGTAAGAGAGATTATGACAATATGGAAAACGGAAAACAATTTAATCTAAAGTGATGGTAGATTTTTGAGATATGAGTGGTGACAGATAAATCTGGAGAGGTAAATTGAGACCTAATTAATCATAGAGGTTTGAGACCAGTGGCAAGGCAGTATAGAGTTTAAGCAGGAAAATGGCATGATCAGGTCTAGAGCAAGTATAGTGATTCAGGTAAGCTATGATAAAGATTTTAAGCACTAGTTGTAGTAGCTTTAGATGATGGTTACATAGTTATTGAAGGGAATAGAAAGAGGTTGGAGGCAGAATTGACAATAATTAGCTTCATTATTGAATTACAAATTCTTAGAGGAATTTCAGATTGTTATTTTCCCCTCATACAGCACAGAATAAATATTCAACAAATATTTGTCAGATTAATGAAGAAAGAAAACAAATTTAACCATATTTACTTTTCTTTGCAAGATAACTTAGGAGAGGAGTTCTCATCTCCGTTTTACTGTATTGAATGTTTAACATTGTCAATGCCTGGAGTGGTGTTTTGTTTGTTTTTTTGTTTGTTTTGTTTTCATTGAGCTGTCCTAACTTGAGAAAGAGAAATTACTGTTCCCAAATGTTTAATTATAGAAATTGTAAAACATATAGAAATGTTGAGAGAATAGTAAAATAACCTTGTTAATAATTTGCAATATTTCCTTTGTGTGTGTGTGTATTATCATTTCAAAGTTGCAGATATCACACTTTACTTCTAAATATTTCAGCTACAATTTCTAAGAAAATGGGGAATTTTCATATGAAACTGTAATAACATTATGGTACCTAAGAAATACAACAGTAATTCACACATATAATAGTAATTCCAAAATATAACACTAATTTACCAAATATAATCATTTTCAAATTTCTCCAATCATCCCAAAAATGTCTAGAATTTTTAAAATAAGGATTTAATCAAGATTCACAGATGTGCTTGGTTGTTTAGTCTCTGGAACTGAGAGCTTTCTGAGTAAAGAATAAAAGTATATAATTATTTGACCTGGGACAAAAGTGTTGAGAATCCTTTAATATTTGATAGATAGTATCAAGAAACCAGGTTTATTTCCAGATTGGAAATGCTTTCTTTCTCTTTAGGCAACTAGTTCAGTTGGCAAATGCTTTGTATTTATGAGTCTTAGGTCAAAGATTCAATCTCCATATGATTTCCCTCTTACTTTACGGAGAATAATCTCTGTCCACATGATTAATACATGGTACTCCACGTCCTAGGTAATCACCTGATTAAAAATCGGCCTTTGGTCACTGGGAGGAACTGAATAAGTGTAGATGGTTAGGTGAAAATCTAGTACACCTTTGGGGAAAAAAAACCCTCAATAAATAATAAGTTATTCATTTGGTTAGATATCTTCAAATACAAAATAACCCATTGGCTTAAGTGCATGCTTGCATTATGGGGTGCTTTGCACGGTACTTCCACTTGAGTCAGTGTTTGGGAACAAAGGATGAGCTGAGATAGCTGGCAAGCAAAGTTGCACTTGCCAAATAATCAAAATGTAGAAAATATTAAGTACAAATATCTGAGCCTACTTTCAAGGACTAATATTTGTCCTCCCTTCACTTCCCTTTCCCTCTCCCCATCCTTCCTCTTTAATTGAAATGCCAGTAGGAATTTGACAGTGATGAACACCCTAGTGGCCTCATACTGAAGTTTGCAGGTCGGGTGCATGTCTCCATTTCTAGCTGTACAAGACTGAAAAATGGTTATAATTATCCTCCTTTGCATATGTTCAAGCACAGTATAGTATTCCAGGTTACTGTCTCTAAAAACTGTGAAACTGCAAGTTATGATGTTTTCAGAAGATTCAGTGAATGTTGGTCTATACTCTCTAGTTCCTAGCTGCTGACTTGTATCAGAGAGGACAGATGTCCAAAACAGAAACACTTGAACTCTCTGAACAACTGGAGTAATTCCTTTATGAGCTTTCTTTTTCCTTTTAAAATTTGAAAATAATGTATACTATCCTATGTCACACACTCTGGTTTTGTGTTAAAACAAGCAACCTGATTTTTCAATGCATATTAAATATAAATATTTGCAAAGGAATATTATTGATAGTGATGATGGGGCAGTCGTGGTGGTTTTGGAAAATTTGTATGTAAACAATAGTCCTCTCCATTTACATATATCACTTTCTGGTTTTAGGCTGCCACTGCTATTTGTAGAGTCTAGCCTTGATGGTAAGCAGATGTCTCTACTCTAATGTTTTTCCTTAGCCTTTGTTTCAGGTAAGCTGCCTTATTTCTAAAATTGTTCCACACTGGGCTAATTCATTGCCTTTTCTTACAATATACCTGAATGGCACATGGTTAGATGCTGCTACAATGCAGATATTAGGGAATCCCACATAATGCATTCTGTGAACATTCCTTGCTTACTGGCGTTAAATAAATACACCCATTATTGAAATACAGAGATAGAGAGATCCAAGATGGCCGATTAACAACAGCTCAGGATTGTAGCTCCCAGTGAAAGCACAGAGAGCGAGTGGATGCCGCACTTTCAGATGAATTTTTGTTGCCCACAGACTCGGAGATTCCCGGCAGAGGAGCCACACAGGTCACCAGCGCGACTTTTTTGGCTGACACGGCTGTTTTGCCGGCGCCCCGTCACGGCGCTTCTCAGCGCAGAGTATTCAGGATGGGGTGCCCTTTGAGTCCGGCTCGGCTAGTCCCATCCCCACAAGGAGAACAGCAATTGGAAGCGCTGAGGACTGAGAGTTTCACAGTAAGCACAGCTGAACCGGGAAGGTCCAGCTCTGCGGGGAAGGGGCGTCTGCCAAAGGAAAACTAAGAAACAGAAAAAACTTCATCACCGGG
>CAUYLG010006950.1:0-36429 GCA_963573385.1 Cacajao melanocephalus | reverse complement strand
AGGAGTGAGCCACTGCACCGGGCATTTAGAACCCATTCTTGAGGCTCAGGGAATATATTAAGCTGGTTTTCATGGAACAATGGAAGTTGTTAATGACATCTTAAGTTAGCCGGTGCTAGCTCTCAAGAGAGTCCAGTCATTCCAAAACAACAGGAATTGGCCTAGAATTCACCCTTGGCTTTCTCATGCTCCCTTCTCAGAAGGCAAAAATTGCCCATGTCTCTCCATCATCCCTACCCCACAGGCTACTTGATCTGTGACAAAGACTCCACTGGGCAAGAGGCATGTCTTCTCACATTAATCAAAAAATACTCATTCACCACCTACTTTATGCCAAGCACTGTTCTAGGCACAAGGGCACAGCAATGAGTAGGTCAAAGTCTCTGCCCTCGTGGAGTTTTCTTTCTGGCAGGGAAGACAAATATCAATATGTAAGTACAACATCAGATAGTGCTATGAATAAAAGTAGAGCAATGTAAGGGGACAGAGAGTAACAAGGAGGGGGTTCTTTTTTACAGAAGACAGGAGAAGTTCATCTACGGAGGTCACACTGAGCAGAGGCCACAGGAGTGGGGTCCCAGGCTCTGAGATGGGCACTAGTGGATGGGCTTGAAGAACAAGAAGGCCTCTATGGCTGCAGCAGGCTCAATGAGCATGGGAGATAAAGAGTTGGAGGGGTAGAGGAGGAATTACCCTGCAGCTTCTGGGCCAGCATGGCCACACAGTCCACATGGCTCCTGCCCATGGCCATTACCCCCCTAGCCCCAGCCCTGGCCTGCCATTTTTCCCTCAGGCCCTCAGTGAGACTCAAACTTTATCCTAAGTTACTGTGCTCTGCAGCTGGGGGAAAAGGGCAAACTTCCGTCCTAAAGTCAGAGCAATCAACAGCCAAGGGATTTGGAAGTGGCTGGGGCCTTGTTATCTTAAGGTTGTAACGAGTCTCAAGAGAAACCCCACAACTTCGCTCCAGAGAGGGGAAGTTTCCCTCAGCAGATCCTACTTGGGACTCCAATTTTCAAAATTCCATAGAAACTGGGAAGCAATCCAAATCAACCAGACCTACAGTAGATGCACATAGAGTCACAAAGTCTCCCCAGGATGGCCTGTACTGAGGCTTTGTTGGGGCTGTTGCTCTAATAATCTGAAGGACCCCTGGGACTGTCTGTGGCCGGGCTCAGTGAATCTCATTACCCACAGTTACAACTTTAGATCAAGAGGAAAGGATGGGAAGAGAGACTCCAAGGCCACGTCCATGGAATGATTCACTAGCTGCTACCTCACCAACACAACCCAAAAGCAAGGGTCAGAGTCCTCTCATCTAAGAATTTAATAATTTGGTAGGGCTAGAGAAGCAGGAAACTCCTGGGAGCCTGGAAACCCACTCCGGCTGGGTGACCAGGAAAATCCAAGAGTAAGTAACTGCTTCTCAGCCCCAAGGTTAGTTAGGATCTGTTTAAGGTAGTTGAGCTGTTGGAAAATAAGAAGTGCGGGGCATATCAAAGAGGATACAATATAATCATGCTAATAAATAATAATACCCTGGCATGGTGGCTCACACCTGTAATCCCAGCTACTCAGGAGGCTGAGGCAGGTGGATCACTTGAGCCCAGGAGTTTGAGACCAGCCTGGGCAACATAGGGAGACTCCATCTCTAAAAATCAAAATAAAAACCAAAAAGAAAAATAATAATAGTCAACATTTACTGAACACTTACTATGTACCATTTGAAGCATTTTACATGTTATTTCAACCTCCAAGCAAACTCTATGAACTAGGTGGTGCTATTATAACACCCAGTCCACCAAGAAGGAAGCTGAGGCACAGAGACATTAAGGTACTTGCTTCCAAACTTATACAACTAATTAATGGGAGAGTCAGGATTTAAATTAAGGCCAGAATCCAGAGGTGGTATCCATAGGTGCTGTGCGTGTGGTACTCTGGAAACTATCCCATTGCCTAAATATCCTGGATATAGTCAGCACCAACTAATCTTTTGCATGAGTTATTTTTTCAGTGTTGTAGAAATGTGCCTGCCCAATGTCTTGAAGACTGCTTCTCTTGGAAAAGCCCAGGCTTTTATAAGTGCCAGATTGGTATGAACTCTTCATTCCTAGAAGAATAAAGAGCTGAGCTCTGTAAACTCCAGGGTCCCTCCCTGCCTTATGAGCCTTGTGCTCAGGGTCCTGATGGAATGGCTCTGAATGAGAGGCAAGGCAAAGGCTAATCTACAGAGGGAGGCTGTGGAGGCCAACACGTCCACTGCAAACAGAACTTAATCTACATCCCCACTTGGCACTGTCTGCTGTTTTCAGGGCAGCTGGACACTCTCCAGCTAATTTTTGTTTGTTTGTTTGTTTGTTTTTGGTTTTGTTTTTAGACAGTGTCTCACTCTGTCACCCAAGCTGGAGTGCAGTGGCCCGATCTTGGCTCACTGCAACCTCGGCCTCCTGAGTAGCTGGGACTACAGGCACTTGCCACCACACCTGGCTAATTTTTGTATTTTTAGTAGAGATGGGGTTTCACCATGTTAGCCAGCCTGGTCTTGAACTCCAGACCTCGTGATCCACCTGCCTCGGCCTCCCAAAGTGCTGGGATTACAGGCATGAGCCACCGTGCCCTGCCTCCAGCTAATTCTATAGGGTCTGGTGAGTTGTAGCTGCCCTGGATCTATCTGAGGAACCATTCTGTTGGCTCCTCTCTCCAATCAAAAGAATAGCCACCCTCCATAGGTGGCCACTACCATCCTAGACAGAGAACACCTACGGAGCTCTTAAGTACAGTCAAGGACAAGAAGCTGCATGGTCTCCTACGGAAGGACATTCCTACCTCAGCCTCCTGAGTAGCTGGGATTACAGGCACCGCCCACCATGCCCAGCTAATATTTGTACTTTTAGCAGAGATGGAGTTTCACCATGTTGGCCAGGCTGGTCTCGAACTCCTGACCTCAGGTGATCCACCCACCTCAGCCTCCCACAGTGCTGGGATTACAAGCGTGAACCACCATGCCCGGCCTACAAAATTAATTTGTAAAAGATACACTCCAAGATCCAATCCAATAAAATTTCAGAACTCTAAGAGTACAGAGAAAATCCTGAGAGTTTCCAGAGGGAGTAGGAAAACAGGGGTTACCAAAAGAAACAAGGTTAAGAAATGATACCAACCTGCTCATCAATAACATTCAATGCTCAAAGATAATGGAATGGCGTTCGTCTCTTTGGTGCTGCTCTCCTTATAGTGAGTGAGTTCTTGCAAGATCTGCTTGTTTAAACATGTGCAGCACCTTTCCCTCTCTCTCTTGCTCCTGCTCCCACCGTGTGAGACCCCCTTACTGCCCCTTCACCTTCAGCCATGACTGGAAGCTTCCTGAGACCTCCCCAGAAGCAGAAGCTGCCATGCTTCCTATACAGCCTGCAGAACCATAACTAAACCTCTCTTATTTATAAATTACCCAGTCCTGCCAGGCGGGGTGGCTCACGCCTGTAATCTCAGCACTTTGGGAGGCTGAGGCAGGTGAATCATCTGGGGTCAGGAGTTCAAGACCAACCTGGACAATATGGTAAAACTCCATCTCTACTAAAAATACAAAAATTAGCTGGGTGTGACGGTGTGAACCTGTAATCCCAGCTACGGGCTAGAGTGCAGTGGCACCATCTCAGCTCACTGCAAACTCTGCCTCCTGAATTCAAGTGAATCTCCTCTGCCTCAGCCTCCCGAGTAGCTAGGATTATAGGCATGCACCTTCATGCCCAGCTAATTTTTGTGTTTTCAGTAGAGACAGCGTTTCACCATGTTGGCCAGGCTGGTCTTGAACTCCTCACCTCAGGTGAGCCACCTGCCTTGGCCTCCCAAAGTGCTGGGATTACAGGAATGAGCCATAGTGCCCAGCCTGAGATAGGGTCTTGTTCTGTTGCCCAGGCTGGAGCACAGTGGCATGAACATGGTTCACTGCAGCCTCATCCTTCTGAGTTCAAGCAGTCTTCCTACCTCAGCCTCCCATGTAGCTGGGATCACAGGTACCCTCCACCACTTCCAGCTAATTTAAAAAATTTTTTGTAGAGATAGGGTTTCACTTTGTTGCCCAGGCTGGTCTTGAACTCCTAGACTCAAGCAGTCCTCTTGCCTCAGCCTCCCAAAATGCTGAGATTATAGGCGTGAGCCACTGCATTTGGCATGATCCATTTTTTAAAAATCTGTGTTGCGTATGTACGTTTATTTGCCCAAAATACATATTCTAAGATGTTAATTATCATATCTAGGTAATAAGCATGTGGGTGATTTTTTTTCCTTTCTGTTTTTTTTTAGAGACAGGGTCTCAATTTGTCCTCAGGCTGGAGTGCAATGGCATGATCATAGTTCAGTGTAACCTTAAACTCCTGGGCTCCAGTGATCCTCCCACCTCAGTCTCTCGAGTAGCTAAAACTACTGGCACTCACCACCACGAGGCCTGGCTAAGTTCTTCACTTTTCCTTTTCCTTTTCTTTTTTTGTAAAGACAGTGTCTTGCTGTGTTATTCAGTCTGGTCTCAAACTCCTGATCTGAAGAAATCATCCCACCTTGGCTTCCCAAAGTGCTGGGATCACAGGGATGAGCCACCATGCCTAGCCTTTTTTTTTTTTTTTTTTTTTTTGCTTGTCTAGACTTTCTAAAATTTTCTATGAAGAACATAGATTATTTTGCATCAAAAATTAAAAAAAGTTATTTTAATATTTTTCCTAATTCATTCTTCATTCCTCCCAATTGAAACAAGGCCACAAAGATTCTATTTGTCATTCTTGTCACAACTGAATATTTATTTGAGTGAAAATCTGTTTGACATCACCCTTAAATCAAAGTGGTCAGGTACAAAGATGTCCTTCAAAGCACAGTGGTAAGAACACGATTTCACGGCAAAAGGCAGATAAAGAGAACATCATTTGCCAGCTACCTAAGGCAGCAGTGACATCGATTTCTGAAGTCAAAGAGAGGAGGATCTAAATCATCACAGCCTGACAACAAAGCATAAGCTGAGTTTGTCAGAAGCGTTTTCATTGTCCGGATGCTCATTTCAAATCCCCCTGGGAAGGCAAAGTTGCTGCTGCTAAATTTTGTAGCATCTGAAAATCTGTGACTTTTACAACCATAAAGAACAGTCCTGCAAACCTTGATAAGAAAGTTTGCATCGACTTCATAATTACAACAGATTTAAAGGTGAGAAAACAAAGACAAATGAAGGTGCTAACCCTCTAGTGGAAGTTCCAATCCAAAGCATGTTCATTATCTCAAAGCAAGCAAGAGAGCCACAGAGAATTTTCCTCTCACTTAGAACATTTTGCCTTCTCACAAAAGGCTGCTATGTATTTCAGAATTCAAAAAGACACTTTACAGGTAACTACAATACATTTCCATCCAATTTCACTTGTATTTTTTGGCCTTGACCTGTCTAAATGTAATCACATACTTCTGAGAACTAAAAGCAATTTAGAAACTCAAAATAGTGTTTACTCCAAACTGAAAAATTCTGCAAAGGGAAGTGTTGAAATAATAAGAAGAATGGTAACATTTATGGAACTTTTCCAATGTGCCAGACACTATATTAAGTACTTCACACATACTTTTCACAGGTACTCACAAATCCTTATGAAATGGTAATATTATCTATATGTGGATGATTGTATTTTCTAAATATGGCCACAACAGTATCTCTCATCCCAAATACTTTCCCACAATGTGATCTTGCCACTTCTCCCATCAACAAGTGGGCCCTTGGTCTCTACCTTTTGAATTCTAGTAGGCTTTAATCACTTGAGTATAGCAGAATGAGGTCATTAACTTTCAAGGCTAGTCAGAAAAGGCCATGCAACTTCTATCAGGCACTCGTGATGTTTGTTCCAGGAGAAACCAGATGCCACTTAAGAGTCTCTACTACCAGGATGTGGTGGCTCACACCTGTAATCCCAGCACTTTGGGAAGCCAAGGCAGGAGGCTCCCTTGAGGCCAGGAGTTCAAGGCTGCAGTGAACTATGATCATGCCACTGAACTCTCTTTTCTTTATAATAATCCAAATATCAAACCTCTTTTCTTTATAAGAATCCATCTTGGATTCCCAGGCCAGTCAAGCCTTCAGATGCCTGCATCCCAGTCCATATCTGAATGCAACTGCATGAGCAAGTTGCAAGAACTTCCCAGCTAAGTCCTTTCTGAAGTCCTGACCCATGTTTTATGCTTGTGTAAGTCCGTTCTTACATTGCTATAAAGAAAACCTGAGGCTGGCTAACTTATAAAGAAAAGAGTTTCATTGGCTCATGGTTTTGCAGACTGTACAAGAAGCACAGTGCTGGCCTCTGCTTCTGGTGAGGCCACAAGGAGCTTACAGTTAGGGTGGAAGGTGATGGGCAGCCAGCACAACACATGTCCCATGAGAATGGGAGCAGGAGAGAAAGAGGGAGGAGGTGCCACACTCTTTTAAACAACCATATCTTACATTAACTCAGAGTGAGAACTCACTCATTCCTGTGAAGAGGGCACCAAGACATTCATGAGGGATCTACCCCCATGACTCAAACACTTCCCGCCAAGCTCTACCTCCAACACTGGGGATTACATTTTGACATGAGATTTGGAGTGGACAAAACATCCAAACCATATCATTCTGCCCTTGCACCTCCCCAAAAAAATCTCATGTTCTTCTCACGTTGCAAAACATAATCATCCCTTCCCAACAGTCCTGCAAAGTCTTAACTCATTCTAGAGTCAACTCAGTCAAAAGTCCAAAATCTCATTTGAGACTCAAAGCAGTCCACCTTCCATTAATGTGCCTTTAGAATTAAAAACAAGTTATTTACTTCTAAGATACAATCATGATACAGGAATTAAGCAAACATTACCATTCTAAAAGGGAGAAACTGGACAAAAGAAAGGGGCTACAGGCCCCCATAAAAGTCTGAAACCCAGGAGTGCAATAATTAAACCTTAACTCTGCAAAACAATCTTTTTTGATTCCATGTCCTGCATTCAATGCACACTGGTGCAAACAGTGGGCTTCCAAGGCCTTGAGCAGAGCTTCACTGCTGTGGCTTTGCAGGATTCAGCCCCTGTGGCTGCTCACAAGTTGAAGTCTGTTGCCTGCAGCTTTTCTAGGCTGAGAGTTCAAGCTGCTGGGGGCTCTATCATTCTGGAGTCTGGAAGACAGTGGCCTCCTTCCCACAGCTACACTAGGCAGTGCCCCTGTGGTGGGGTGGGAGTGCTACAACTTCACATTTCCCCTTGGCACTGCCCTTGTAGAGTCTCTGTCAGGGTTGTGGCCCTGTGGCAGGCCTCTGCCTGGGCATCCAAGCTTCCTGATACATCCTCTGGAATCTAGGAGGGAAGCTGCCAAGACTCCTTCACTCTTGCATTCTGTGTGCCTGCAGACTTAGCATCAGGTGGAAGCTTCCAAAACTTACAGCTTATGCCCTCCAGAGTGGTGGCTCAGGCTATACTTGGGGCCCTTTGAGCCACAGCTGTAGCTGGAACAGCTGGGATGTAGGGGTTAGTGTCCCAAGGCTGAGCAGGGCAATAAAGCCCTGGGCCTAGCCCTTGAAACTATTCTTTATTCCTAGGCTTCTGGGCCCATGATGGAAGGAACTGTCTCCAAGGTCTCTGAAATGCCTTCAAGGCCCTTTTCCCATTGTGTAGGATATTAGCACTTGGCTCCCTTTCAGTTACACTAATCTTTCTAGCAAGTGGTTGCTCCACAGCCTGCTTTTTCTACCACAGGGATAAGCTGCACATTTTCCAAATTTTTAGGCTCTGCTTCCCTTCTAAATGTAAATTCCAACTTTAAGTCATTTCTTTGCTCCTGTATGTGATCACAGGTTGTTAGAAGCAGGCCACCTCTTGAAGGTTTTGCTGCTTAGACATTTCTCCCACCAAATACCCTAAGTCAGCAGTCCGCAGCCTTTTTCAGCAAGGTGAAATGGTGATTTTCCAATAAATTTATGGTGATTTGCTGCACAACAACTATAACAAGAACACCCCGTTTTGCAAATAAAGAAACTGAGGATTAAAAGTGACTTGCCCAAGGCCTAATCATCATTTTATTCTGCTCTAAATGTGCTAAACATTTTATATTGTGCAGAAGAAATCCTTCTCAAGTTTCATGTCCATTTCAGAATATCCATCAGCAGAACACACTGTCAAAGGAAAATGGGCTTCACTGAAGTGGAAGCAATCTATTTCACTTGCATTTTGTGATGAGACCATTTTCTATGTTTCCACCTATTGATCCATTAACTAAAATATTTAAAACTGCTTACAAATTATTTGCAGTATTACAACAAGGATAAATGCCCCCAAACTACTGTAGGCAAGCATCCTAATAAGAGAAATTCCCAAGAGATGACTTAACAGTTATCTCTCTTTCTCTAAAATCACTTCTAGCTGGCTGGATTGAAGTTTCAAAGGTCAATTCTTTCAGAATATTCTGAAAGCATGAACTCTATGACTAATATCTTGTGAAACTTTAGAGATAAATTTGAAACAAATTTTATACAACTTGGTTTGAAGAATAAAATGTATGTAAAACATAAGTGAGAAAAAACTTAAATGTTTTTGTGAAGTTTTAAAATGCTTGTGTGGATGTATGAGGCCCCAGGTTTTATCCCCAGCACCTCCACACAAAAAAGAAAAGAAAAGAAAGAGAAGTAAAAACCTTAAAGAAAAAATAAAATGTTATATGAAAGACGTATAAGAGAATGCATAGTAAATTAACCCTTCTCAGAGCTGAATCTTTAAATAATTTTTTGATGCAATTCAGCTTTATGCTCTTGAGAAGATGTCATTGTGGTTTGTCATCAAAATAACAGACACTTAAAGATGTTTTCCAGTTCACAGTCCATTCCCCATTCTCTGGGCTGCTCTGGTCATGTTTTTACTATATGCCTCTTGACCCCTCTTTCCTCAGTTAATCAAACCAGGATAGACAACAGACTCTATCTCTCGAGAATCTAGAATTGGGACTCACTGATTCTAGTCATTCTATGCTCTTCACTTCAATAGGTATGAAAACCCAGAAAGTGTGGCTGTCATTGGGCAGCAGCCATGTTTGCTGAGGCAGCAAAAGGTAGTTCACAGACAGATGTTCACAGATACAGAGTTCACAGAGCAAAGTGGAAGGAAGCATAAACAAGGTACCAAAAAATCAAAGAAAGAGAGAAAGACAGAGAGAAGAAGACAGAGAGGAAACAAAAGGCACAAAGAAAGGCAGGCCTTTTGTCCTCCTCACTTTTAGGTTCTAGGACTTCTTATGAAACCAGCTGCACCTCCTGTCCATGGGATCCAGGATAAACTCTGGTACCCTGTGGTGGCCAGCCTCCAACATGGCCTCGAATGATGCTCACCACTGGTATTCATGCCCTTGTGGAATGCCCACATTGAACAGCCTGGGTAACCAGTAGAATACAGTCTTGGAGAAATGACAATGCATGACTTCCAAGGCTAGGCCATAAAACCGACAGCAATTTCCACCTTGCTGACTCCTTGCTCAGTCTGGGTACATCCCACCTAGAAAGAACAGCCAACACCATCTTGCCAGGCATGTGAGTGAGCCATCTTGGAAGCTTTCAGCCCCCGTTAAGCTTCCAGATGACTACAGCCACAACCAGCATCTTAACTGCAACCTCATGAAATGCCTTGAGCCAAGACCACTGTTAAGCTACTTCTGAATCATTAACCCACAGAAACTATAAGATAAGTGTTTATTATTTTAAGATACTAATTTCATATATTGAAGTCCTAACCCCCAAAGTGACTGACTGTATGTGGAGATAGGGCCTTTATGGAGGTGATTAAGGTTAAATGAGGTCATGGGGGTAGAGCCCTAATCCAATAGGGCTGGTGTCCTTATGAGAAAAGGAATACACACCAGAGCTGTATCTCTTCACACATACACAGAAAACAGATCATATGGAGAGGGATGGGGCAAGACGGCAGAAAAGAAGTCTCCACCAATTATACCCTGTGCAAGGACATCAGTTGAACAACTATCACACAAAAAGAACACCTTCATAAGAACCAGAAATCAGGTGAGCACTCACAGTACCTGGTATTCACATTACTGAAAGGGGCACTGAAGAGGTAGAAAAAACAGTCTGGAATAGCTGGTGACACTCCTCTCGCATCCCCTAGCAGCAACTGCGTGGTGCACAGCACTTCTGTGCCCTGGGGAGAGGAAGAGCCAGCAATTGTGAGGCACTGAACTCAGTGCTGCCTTTGTTATAGCAGAAAGCCAAACCAAATCACATTCAGCTGATACCTTCCCACAGAGGGAGTATTTAAACCAGCCCCTGCCAGAGGAGAATCACCGATTCCAGTGGTTGTAGCTTGAGTTTCTGAAAGCCTCACAACTGCCAGCTAAAGTGCTCTGGCATCCCAGATAAATGTGAAAGGCAGTCTAGGCCATAAGGACTGCAACACCTACGGGAATCTTAGTGCTGAACTGGACCCGGAGACAGTGGACTGGGAGGACACGTGAGCTACTGAGACACCAGCCAGGGCAGTCAAGGGAATGCTGGCATTGCCCCTCCTCTAAACCCAGGCTATATAGCTTGCAGCTCCAAAAGAGACTTCTTCCTTCCTCTTGAGGAGAGGAGAGGGAAGGATGGGGAGGACTTTGTTTTGCATCTTGGATACCAGCTCACCCACAGCAGGATAGGACAGCAGTAAGAGTTGTGAGGCCCCCTTTCCAGGCCCTAGATCCCAGACATTTCTAGATACACCCTGGGCCAGAAAAGAATCCACCACCTTAATGGGACAGGCCCAGTCCTGGTAGGATTCATTACCTGCTAACTGAAGAGTCCTTGGGCCCTGAATAACCAGCAGCAATACCCAGCTACTATGCTAAGGGCCTTGAATGAGACACCGAGACTTGCTAGCTTTAGGTGAAACTCAGCACGTTCCAGCTGTAGTGGCTATGTGGCAAAACTTCTGCTTGAGAAAAGTGAAGGGAAAAGTAAAAAGGACTTTGTCTTGCACCTTAGGTACCAGCTTAGCCACAGGGGGTAGAGCACCAAGTTGGTTCTTGGGGTCCCCAGTTCTAGGACTTGGCTCTTGGATGGCATTTCTGGACCTGCTCTGGACCAGAGGGGAGCCCACTCCCGTGAAGGGTGAGTCTTAGGCCAGGCAGCATTTGCCACAAGCTGACTAAAGATACTTCAAGTCTTAAGGGAATATTGGCAGTAGTGTGGCACTACTTCCCATGGGCCTGGGGTGGGAGTGGCCACAGGGTGAGGCTCCTCTGCCTTTGGAAATGAGAGGGAAGAGTGGGAAGGACTGCATCTTGTGGTTTGAGTGCCCATTCAATCACAGTACAATAGAACACAAGGTAGACTTCTAAAGATTTTTACTGTTGCCACTGGCTCCCAGATATCATCTCTGGACCCACCCTGGGGCTAGGAGCAATGGCTGTCCTGAAGGGGAAGACATAGGCCTGGCTGGTTTTGCCATCTGTGGATTGTAGAGCCCCAGGGTTTTTAGTGAAATAGGTAGTGGCCAGGGAGTGATTACAGCAGGCCTTGGGTGAGACCCAGTGCTATGCTGGCTTCAGGTCTGACCCAGCACAATCCTAGTGGTGGTGGCCACAGGAGTGATTGTGTCATTCCACCCTCAGCTCCCAGTGGCCCAGAACAGAGAGAGTCTCTGTTTGTTTGGGAGAAAGTATGGGAAGACAACAAGAGGCTCTGCCTGGTAATCTAGAGAATTCTTCTGGATCTTGTCTAAGATGATCAAAGCAGTACCTCTACAAGTCTGCAAGAACCACAGTATTACTGGGCTTGGTGTCCCCCCTAAAACAGATACAGCCTAGATCACAACACCCAAGTTCTTTTGAATATCTCAAAAGCCTTCCCAAGAAGGATGGACACAAACAAGGCCCGACAGTGACAACTACAATAAATACCTAACTCTTCAATGCCCAGACTTAGACAAACATCTACAAGTATCAAGATGATCCAGGAAAACATGACCTCACAAAATGAACTAAATAATGTACCAGGGATCAATCCTGGTGAAACAGAGATATGTGACTGCATTAGCCCATTTTCACACTGCAATAAGGAACTACCTAAGACTGGATAATTTATAAAGGAAAGAGGCTTAACTGATCCACAGTTTCACATGGCTGGGGAGGCCTCTGGAAACTTAAAATCATGGCAGAAAGTGAAAGAGAAGCAAAACACATCTTATGTGGCAGTGGGGACTGGGGTAATTACAAACACATTTAAACCATCAGATCTCATGAGAACTCCTCACTATTATGAGAACACCATAGGGGAAACCACAACTCATGATCCAATCACCTCCCACCAGGTACCTCCCTTGACACAGGGGTATTACAATTTAAGATGAGATTTGGGTGGGGACACAGAGCCAAACCATATCATTATGTCCCTAGCCCCTCCCAAGTCTTATGTCCTTCTCACATTTCAAAACCAATCATGCCTTCCCAACAATCCCCCAAATTCTTAATTCATTCCAGCATTAACTTAAGTGTCCAAGTCCAAAGTCTCATCTGAGACAAGGCAAGTCTCTTCCACCTATAAGCCTGTAAAATCAAAAACAAGTTAGTTACTTCCAAGATACACTGGGGGTACAGGCATTGTGTAAGTGTTCCCATTCCAAATGGGAAAAAATGGCCAAAACAAAGGAATCACAAGCCCCATACAAGTTTGAAACCCAGCAGGGCAGCCATTAAATCTTAAAGATCCAAAATAATCTCCTTTGACTCCCTATCTCACATCTAGACACAGTGATGCAAGAGATGGGCTCCCAAGGCATTGGACAGCTCAGCCCCTGTGGCTCTGCAGGGTACAGCCCCTCCAGCTGCTTCCATTGGCTGGCATTGAGTGCCCGTGGCTTTTCCAGGTGCACAGCACAAGCTGTCGGTGTATCTACAATTCAGAGGTTTGGAGGACAGCGGCCCTCTTCTCACAGCTTCACTAGGCAGTGCCCCAGAAGGGACTCAAGGTGGGGGTTCCAACCCTACATTTCCCCTCTGCATCGCCCTAGTAAAGGTTCTCCATGAGTGCTCCACCCCTCCAATAGATTTCTGCCTAGACAACCAGGCATTTCCATACATCCTTTGAAATCTAGGTGGAGGCTTCTAAAGCTCAACTCTTGTCATCTACACACCCATAGGCCTAATGCCACATGAAAATCACAAAGGCTTGGGGCTTGCACCCTCTGAAGTAACAGCCTGAGCTGTACTTTGGCCCCTTTTAGCCATGGCTGGAGCTGGAGCAGCTGGGATGCAGAGTGCCATGTCCCAAGGCTGCATAGAACAGCAGAGCCCTGAGCCTGGCCCATAAAACCATTTGTCTCTCCTAGGCATCCAGGCCTGTGATGGAAGGGGCTGCTGTGAGGATGTCTGAAATGTCCTGCAGAGATTATCCCCCATTGTCTTGGCTATTAACATTTCGCTTCTCTTTACTTATGCAAATTTATGCAGCCAGCTTGAATTTCTCCCCAGAAAATGGGCTTTTCTTTTCTACCACGTGATCAGGCTGCAAATTTTTCAAACTTTTATCCTCTGCTTCCCTTTTAAATATAAGTTCCAGTTTCAGACTATCTCTTTGTGAATCTCTATGACTGTTTGCTTTAAGAAAAAAAGCCAGATCACATCTTGGATGCTTTGCTGTTTAGAAATTTCTTCTGCCAGATACCCTAAATCATCTCTCTCAAGCTCAAAGTTCCACAGATACCTAAGACAGGGGAAAAATGCTTCCAGTCTCTTTGATAAAGCATAGCAAGAGTAACTTTTTCTCCAGTTCCCAATAAGTTCCTCATCTCCATCTGAGACCACCTCAGCCTGGACTTCATTGTCCACACCACTATCAGCATTTTAGTCACAACCATTCAACAAGTCTCTAGGAAGTTCCAAACTTTCTCACATCTTCCTGTCTTCTTCAGAGCCCTCCAAACTGTTCTAACCTCTGCTCATTACCCAGTTCCAAAGTCACTTGACATTTTCAGGTCTCTTTACAGCAGTGCTCCCAAACTCCTGGTACCAATTTTCTGTATTATTAATAGTTTGTTTTCACACTGCTATGAAGAACTACGTGAGACTAAGTAATTTATTTAAAAAAAGGGGGGGGGTGGTTAATTGACTCACAGTTCCAAATGGCCAGAGAGGCCTCAGGAAACTTACAATTATGGTGGAAGGTGAAAGGGAAGCAAGGCATGTCTTACATGACAGCAGGAGTCGGGGAGACTGCAAAACACATTTAAACCATCAGATCTCATAAGAACTCACTCACTATCACAAGAACAGCATGGGGGAAACCTCCTCCATAATCCAACTACCTCCCATAAGGTCCCTCCCTCAACACATGGGGATTACAATTGGAGAGGAGAACTGGGTGGAGAAAACAAGTAATAAAATAGCAAGAGTAAGTTCTTATCCCC
The DNA here is from genome assembly GCA_963573385.1 of Cacajao melanocephalus. Lineage (NCBI taxonomy): Eukaryota > Metazoa > Chordata > Mammalia > Primates > Pitheciidae > Cacajao > Cacajao melanocephalus. The sequence goes on along the minus strand of CAUYLG010006950.1, from coordinate 22,014 downwards.
CATAATAACATTGAAGATTTTTTTTCTTTGCTGCATCTACTGAGAGAATGAAGACCATTCTCAACAATCAGACTGTCGACAATCCAGAAAATGTTGGCATTCTCTGAAGGGATGCACAGTTTTTGTGAAGGGCTCAAAGGAATACTGTGATATGACTTAATCACATCAATGCAGAACCGAGTCTTCTTGGGAAAAAAAAGAGGCTTCAGGTTGACAAAGGGTGGAGTAACAGAAAGAAACTGGTTACTATTCTGATTTTTGTAGTCATGCACAGAACATGATCAAGGGTGTTACACTGAGCTTCCATTACAAGATGAGGTCTGTGGATGCCCACTTTGTCATCAACATCATTATCCAGGAAAATGGGTCTCTTGTTGAAATCCAAAATTTCTTGGGTGAAAAATACATCCAATGGGTTTGGGTGAGGCCAGGTGTTGCTTGTTCAGTATCTCAAGTACAGAAAAATGAGTTAATCCTTGAAGGAAATGACATTGAGCTTGTTTCAAATTTAGTGGCTTTGATTCAGCAAGCAACAACAGTTAAAAACAAGGATATCAGAAAATTTTTGGATGGTATCTGTGTCTCTGCAAAAGGAACTGTTTAGCAGGCTGAAAAATAAGATCTAAGAGTTGTTCAGCTACAGAAACAAGATGCTAGATTATTCCTAAGATCTATTTGTGATATTTAAATAATGTAATAGACAACCTGTTGATTTGGAAAAAATAATAACATTGAGTATAAATGGACTAACCCCCCAATCAAAAGACATAGAGTGGCCAAATGGATAAAAAAATAAGACCCAACTGGGCATGGTGACTCACAACTGTAATCTTACACTTTGGTAGGCCAAGGCGGGAGATTCACTTGAGTTCAAGAGTTTGAGACCAGTCTGGGCAACATAGCAAGACCTTGTCTCTTTTTCTTTTTTTAAATGTAAAAAAACACACAGAAAATAAACAAAACCCATTGATCTGTTGCCTACAAGAAACATATTTCACCTATAAAGACACATGTAAACTGAAAATAAAAGAATGGAAAACGATAGTCCATGCCAATGGAAACTAAAAAAGAACAGGAGTAGGTATACTTCTATCAGACAAAATAGATTTCAAGATGAAAACTGTAAGAAGAGATAAAGAAGTTCACTATATAATGATAATGGGGTCAATTCAGCAAGAGGATATAACAATTATAAATATATATGTACCAACACTGAAGCACTTAGATATATAAATATTATTAGAGCTAAAGAGAGACATAGACTCCAATATGATAATAGCTGGAGACTTCAACACCCCACTTGGACAGATCTTCCAACAGAAAATCAACAAAGAAACACCAGACTTAATCCGCACTACAGACCAAATGGATCTAATAGATATTTACAGAGCATTTCATCCAATGACAGCAAAATACACATTCTTTTCCTCAGCATATGCATCATTTTCAAGGATAGACCATATGTTAGGTCACAAAACAAGTCTTAAAACATTAAAAAAATTCAAATAATATGAAGCATCTTCTCTGACCGTAATGGAATAAAAGTAGAAATAAATAACAAGAGGAATTTGGAAACTATACAAACACGTGGAAATTAAATAACATGCTTCTGAATGACCAGTAGTTTAATGAAGAAATTAAGAAGGAAATTGAAAATGTTCTTGAAAGAAATGATAATGGAAACACAACATACCAAAACCTATATGATATAGCAAAAGCAGTACTAAGATGCAAGTTTATAGCTATAAGTGCCTACATCAAAAAGAAGAAAAACTTCAAACAAACCACTTAACAATACATCTTTAAAAACCAAAAGAGCAAGAGCAAACCAAGCCAATTATGGCATGGCATAAAATACACATGTAGACTAATGGAACAGAATAGAGAACCCAGAAATAAATGGACACAGCTACAGTGAACTCATTTTCTACAAGGGTGCCAAGAAAATACACTGGGGAAAGAGACAGTCTCTACAATAAATGGTGCTGGGAAAACAATATCCATATGCAGAAGAATAAAACTAGACCCCTATCTCTTGCCATATACAAAAATCAAATTAACATGGATTGAAGAAGTAAATCTAAAACCTCAAACTATGAAACTACTACAATAAAATATTGGGAAAACTCTCCAGGACATCAGTCTGGGCTGATTTCTTGAGTAATACCTCACAAGTACAGGCAACCAAAGCAAAAATGCACAAATGGGATCCCATCAAGTTTAAAACTTCTGCTACCAAAGAAAACAATCAACAAAGTAAAGAGACAATCCATAGAATGGGAGCAAATATTTGCAAACTACTCACCTTACAAGGGATTAGTAACCAGAATATATAAGGAGCTCAAACAACTCTAGAGGAAAAAATCTAAAAATTGGATTTTAAAATGAGCAAAATATTTGAATAGACATTTTCCCAAAAGAAGACACATAAATAGCATATGAACAGGTGTTCAATATTGATTATGAGAAAAATGCAAATCAAAACTACATTGAGCTATTATCTCACCTCAGTTAAAATTGATTATATCCAAAAGACAGGCAATAACAAATGCTGGTAAGGAAGCGGAGAAAAGGGAACTGATATGGTTTGGCTATGTCCCCACCCAAGTCTCACCTTGAATTGTTCTCCCATAATTCTCTTATTTTCTTTCTTTTTTTTTTTTTTTAAATACAGGGTTTCACAGTGTTAGCCAGGATGGTCTTGAGCTCCTGACCTTGCGATCTACCCGCCTCAGCTTCCCAAAGTGCTGGGATTACAGGCATGAGCTACCACACCCGGCTCTCCCATAATTCTCACATGTTGCGAGAGGGACCTGGTGAGAGATAATTTGAATCATGGGAGTGGTTTCCCCTATACTGTTCTCATGGTAGTGAATAAGTGTCATGACATCTGATGGTTTTATCAGGGGCTTCCACTTTTGCATCTTCCCCATTTTCTCTTGCCATTGCCATATAAGGAGTGCCTTTTGCCTCCTGCCATGATTCTGAGGCCTCCCCGGCCATGTGGAACTGTAAATCTAATTAAACCTCTTTTTCTTCCCAGTCTCAGGTATGTCTTTATCAGTAGGGTGAAAACAGACTAATACAGGAACCCTTGTATACTGTTGGTGAGAATGTAAATTAGTACAACCACTACGGAGAATAGTTTGGAGGTTCCTCAAAAAACTAAAAATAGAGCTACCATACAATCCAGCAATCTCACTGCTAGGTATATACCCAAAAGAAAGGAAATCAGTATATCAAAAAGATATCTGCACTCCCACGTTTGTTGCAGCTCTGTTCACAACCACCAAGATTTGGAAGCAACCTATGTGTTCATCAACAGATAAATGGATAAAGAAAATATGATACATATACACAATGGAGTACAATTCAGCCATAAAAAAGAATGAGATTCTGTCATTTGCAAAACATGAATGGGACTGGAGGTCATTATGTTAAGTGAAATAAGTCAAGCACAGAAAGACAAAAATCACATGTTTTCACTTATTTGTGGGATCTAAAAATGAAAACAATTGAACCCATGCAGATAGAGAGTAGACGGATGGTTAGCAGAGGCTAGGAAAGGTAATGGAAGTGGGGGAGGAGGGGTGGTTAATGGGTACAAAAAAAATAGTTAGAATGAATAAATAAGGCCTGGTAGTTGACAGCACAACAAGGTGACTATAATCAATAATAATTGAATTGTACATTTTAAAATAACTAAAAGAGTACAATTGGATTGTTTGTGACACAAAGAATAAATGCTTGAGGAGATGGATTCCACACTTTTCATGATGTAATTATTACATATTGCATGCCTGTATCAAAACATCTCATGTACCCCATAAATATATATATACCTACCCTGTTCCCACCAACATTAAAAATTATTTAAGAAATTATAAAAAGAAAATAGATCATATGAGGACACAGTGAGAAGACAGCTATCTGCAAATGAGGAAGAGAGGCCTCACAAGAAACCAATTCTGGCACCTTGATCTTGAGCTTTCAGCCTCCAGAACTGTGAGAAAATAAACTTCTGTTGTTTAAGCCACCCAGTCGGTGGTATTCTGTTATGGAAGCCCAAGTAGACTGATACAATAATTTTACCACTGCTAACTAAGACTCCTCAATAAATCCACCATAGTTTTTTTTTTAATGGAAACTTGATTAAGACACCTGATATTCTGAAAAGATTTCAACATGGTGAAAGTAATACCAAAAGATATTTCTCCTCATGTTCTTTATCTACCACTAACTCTCTAGGTGACCTCATCCAGGTTCCATGTCTTTAAAAATCACTTGTATACTGATGACTCTAACATTTATGTCTCCAGACTCAATCTGTTCCCTCTGCAGCTATTAATTTGTCTCCCAATATCCATTCTACCTTTTGCCCTAGCCATCTTCCTATAAAGCAGCATTCTCAATCTCTTCTTCAGCAACATGTGGTCATCTGACTAACTTTTGGCCAATGGGATATGTGTTAAGCGCAGCTTCTAGGGAGTGTTCTTTTGGAGAGTGCAATCATGTGATCTTGGCTCACGGAGACCTCAAACTCCTGGGCTCAAGTGATCTTCAGCCTCCTGAGTACCTGGAATTACAGGTACACCACCCAGAGAGTGTTTTTAAGCAGGGGCTAATGTGACATGATAACTGGTGCTCCAGTCACCATTTGAACCATGAAGCAGGAAGCTAAGTATAGCAGAGAAAGAAGATAAAAGGATCCCGGGTCCTTAAGTATGAGTCTGCCTTTTCAGCCCTGGATTTCTTTTACATGAGTAGGAAATAAACATACTTGTTAAAGCTGTTTCTGGATTTCTGTTGTTTCATAAACAGTGGAACCTAATCCTAATTAATATATTGTCAAATAAGTGTCTCAAAGTTAGCATGTAAAAAAGACAACTCTTGATATGCCCTAAAACTTGCTCCTCTCAATAAATAGTACTACCATTCACCTGCTTGGTCAGGGAAAAACCTAAACACTGGTGTAAACAAAAATTGGTGAGCAGGAACATAGATCTGAGGCATTTACCCAGATCATGACTTAGATACATAGAGAGATGGAAGAATTGAAAGACATTAAAGGACGTGGAGTTGAAAATAAGAAGGTCTAACATATATCTAATAGAATTTTCAGAAGTTAGCTGAGAATGGTCCAGTACAAATAGCATACTGGAAACAGGGAGATTCAGTGGATGTGAGTATCCTGGATATTGAAGTCTCCTCCTGCTCTCTTCCCTCATTGGACTTCCAGAATGCTGGGAATGAAATGTTTCTTCTCCAGGTAGGAATTTAAAAAAATATCCAGAAAGTGAAATTTGTTGTACACATGAGTTTCCAAACCTAGATTAGTATTTGCTTTACCTGTCATTAGGCAGTGTTATAACTCAGTAAATTTATATAAAATGTAAAAAGGGGTATCACATTTTCATAAATAAACTTTGAAATATAAACACAATTTATGTTACTAATTCTTTGTGAATAAAAATGTAGAAACATTCTGCTGCTCTGAGAGCTAGTGTGTCTTGGTCAATTATGGATATAGTGGAAAAGACTTTGACCTTAGAGTCAGATAAATGTGGATGTATATACTGGCTCTGCAATCTGCTGGCAGGATTACTTTTTCTTTCCACAGAATCTTCTCTGGTGAATCTGTCCCATCTAAGAGGAAAAAACTAAAGATGCAGAAAGCACTTATTCCTCAAAGTAGACAGACCACCTGCAAGAAAGCTCACAGTTCTCAAGCCCAACCATACATTCAGACCATCCCAACAGCTTTATAGTTCCCTGGTACAATCTTGCCTGGTATTCATGCCCTTGAGTAATCCCTTTCACACTGAATGGGGCTAACTCATAGAACCAACAGGATATTGAGAATATGATGGTGTGCGCATTTCAAAGTTAGGTTGAAAAAGTCATTGCACCTTCCAACTTGCTATCTCTCAGATCACTCACTCTGAAGGAAGCCAGCTACCATGTCATGAGGACATGTAAGCAGGCCTAGGGAGAAGATTACTGTAAGTGAGCAAAATTCCTCACCTTTTATTGAAAGTAGACAAATCACCAGATGCAGTGAAACACCTGTAATCCCAGCACTTTGGGAGGCCGAGGTGGGCGGATCACAAGATCAGGAGCTCGAGACCAGCCTGACCAAGAGACCAGCCTGGCCAATATGGTGAAATCCCATCTCCACTAAAAATACAAAAATTAGCCAGGCATGGTGGTGGGTGCCTGTAATCCCAGCTACTCAGGAGGCTGAGACAGGAGAATTGCTTGAACCTGGGAGGTGGAGGTTGCAGTGAGCCGAGATTGCACCACTGCACTCCAGCCTGGGTGACAGCGTGAGACTCCGACAGACAGACAGAAAGAAAGAAGGGAGGGAGGAGGGGAGGGAGGGGCAGAGAAGAGAGAGAGAGAGAGAAGAAAGAAAGAGAGAGAGAGAGAGAGAGAAAGAAAGAAACAAACAAAGAAAGAAAGAGAAAGAAAGAAAGAAAGAGAAAGAAAGAAGGAAAGAAGGAAAGAAGGGAGAGAGGAAGGAAGGAACGAAGAAAGGAAGAAAAAGAAAAGAAAGAAAGAAAGAAAGAGAAAGAAAGAAAGAAAAGAAAGAAAGAAAGGAAAGAAGGGAGAGAGGAAGGGAGAGAGGAAGGGAGAGAGAGGAAGGAAGGAATGAAGGAAGAAAGAAAGAAAGGAGGGAGGGAGAGAGGGAGAGAGGGAGAAAGAGAGAGAAAGAAAGAAAGAAAATCAAATTGCTTAAAGTAGATAAATCAAGAAACAGTAGTATAAACACATTACTTAGAACAGTAGATAAACCCACCTGTAATCCCAGCACTTTGGGAGGCTGAGGTGAGCAGATTGCTTGATGCCAGAAGTTTGAGACCAGCCTGGGCAATGTGGCAAAACAGTCTCTACAAAAAATACAAAAATTAGATGGGTGTGACCACATGCACCTGTAATCCCAGCTATTTGGGAGGCTTGAGGTGGGAGGATCACTTGAGCCCACGAGGTGGAGGCTTCAGTGAGCTGAGCTCTCACCACTGCACTCCAGCCTGGGTAACAGAGCAAGACCCTGTCTCAAAAAAAAGAATAGTACATATAACAAACAGATGAATTTAAAACAAAAATGGTGAAAATAATAATTTAACAATAATTTTATATAATCAATAAAAATGCTATTTGATATTAATATTTATGGCAGACGTACAGGTGAGACTAACAGAGATATTATAGGACAAAATAGAAGGTAGAAGAAGGAAACTAACATATACTAAGCACTTATTTTGTGAGAAAAATGAGGTTCTGAGAAAAAGAGTTAACCCCACCAGCAGATTGCAGTCAGTATATACATCCACATTTATCTGACTCTAAGGTCAAAGTCTTTTCCACTATATCCATAATTGACCAAGACACACTAGCTCTCAGAGCAGCAGAATGTTTCCACATTTTTATTCACAAAGAACTAATAACATGTTATGTTTATATTGCAAAGTTTATTTATGAAAATGTGATACCCCTTCTTATATTTTACATAAATTTACTAAGTCATAACACTGCCTGATGACAGGCAAAACAAATGCTAATCTAGGTTCAGAAACTCATGTGTACAACAAATTTCACTTTCTGGATATTTTTAAAACGCAGCTTAATTTCCCTAGGTGCCCCATTAACCTGATGGCAGAAATTAAATCTCAGGCAATTCTGGGTTCTCCCACAAGTACACTTTCTTCAGAGTTGTGCTGAAGTTCTGAGGAGGATGGCAGGAGGATAGGAAATGGCCAGTCCTTTGCCCGTCTATCCTCCGGCATTCTCCCATCCTGCCCCAGGTTGTCAGTCCACACAGGTGGCTGGTGCATCACTCCTCATTCTTCTCAGTGAGGTCCCTGAAGCTTGGGCAGCTCTCCCCGCTACTTCTATACCTCTCTCAGTCACTCCAGACTTCATTACTCTATTTCTGCACCTCTGAGATGCAGAAAACTCCTTGATGCTCTTGAACATCCCACCTGCCTAGAAACCTTTTGTAGTCTCTTCTCCTCTGTTGCATTGCCATTGCCTGAAGGCCCTTTCCAGAAAGCAAATCACAAGTTTGTTCTGCTCTCAGACCCACAACTCTATGTGTGGTTCTGTCATTTCCCCTTTCAGACTCAGCCAGGGATTGGGAAAGGCAGAGTGCTATGCCCCTTTCTGGGGCCCCACTAGCTCTGAACTGTCCTTTCTTCTCTTTCAAGTCTCCTCTTTCTCCCTAGTGTGCAGAATCTGAGGAAATAAGAAGGCATGCTCCAACCCATCAGGTTTTTTCCGCAACATCAGTACTAAACTTCAAAAGGCTTTTACTCTTCTTTCTGCAACATTGCTTTCCCAGTCTACCTACCCAAATTGGGAGAAATAAGAAATACTCATAAAAAGTCATGGTTTACCACACAGCAGCTTATCAAAAAAAGTCATGGTTAACATTTCAAACCTGTGATGCCACCATATGGGTAATTGTGCCAGATGCTGGAAATACGAAGAAAAATGTGATTAAATTCCTGCAGTCAGGATGGGTCCAGGGTCACATTGTTATTAGGTGGATACAAAGGAAAAAAAAAAAACAGCAGTGATGATATAGTATTTAGTGCAATCTTGGAACTATTTATAGACAAGAGAAATATGGTTAGGTGGAGGGAAGGGGGAAGTACTTAGAAAAGTTTTTCAATGGAAAACTCAACCTAATTTTGGCCAAGGTTGGGAAGGCATTTCAAGTAGGAAGAACAGCCATAGGCAAAGGCATGGAAGCCCAAGAGGATGTGATAACTTTCAAGAGACGCAGGCGGTGTGCTTGGAGACTAGATTATGTAAGGTAGAGGATGGGCAAACAGAGAGGAGCAGTAGGTGACCCAAGACTAAAAGGATGCCACACTAGAAAGCTACATTGCACCCTGAAGATTATTTAAAGGCATCATATAATTTTAGGCTGGAAAATAATATAACCTGTTTTGTGTTTATAAAGATTACTCTAGCAGAATGTGGAGAACTAAAGTGAGAAGAATATTAAAATCCAACACTGCATGTTCTCACTCATAGGCAGGTGTTGAACAATGAGAACACATAGACACAGGGACATGGGTGAATTGTATGGTGCTAAGGTTTGGGGTACGACTGAACCCAGCACCCAGGTAGTGAGAATAGTACCTGATAGGTAGTTTCTCATCCATCTCCTGCACTTTCTGCCTCCCCTATCTTGTAGACCCCAGTGTCTACTTTTTCCATCTTTATGTCCATGTGTACCCAATGTTTAGCTCCCATTTATAAGTGAGATCATGTGGTATTTGGTTTTCTGTTTCTGCTTTAATTCACTTAGGATAATGTTTCCAGCTGCATCCGTGTTGCTGCAAAGAACATGATTTCATTCTTTTTTGTGACTGCATAGCATTCTTTGGTGTATAGGTACCACATTTTCTTTATCCAATCCACTGTCAATGGGCACCTAAGTTGATTCCACGTCCTTGCTATTGTTAGTAATGCTGCAATGAACATGCAAGTGCACGTATTTTTGGTACAACAATTTATTTTCTTTTGGATATATACCCAGTAACGGGATTGCTGGGTTGAATGGTAGTTCCATTATAAGTTCTTTTGCTGTGCAGAAACTCTTTAATTAGGTCCCACTGGTCAATTTTTGTTTTTGTTGCAATTGCTTTTGAGGACTTAGTAATAAATTTATTTCCATGGTTTTCTTCTAGAACTTTTATAGTTTGAGCTCTTATATTTAATTTTTAATCCATCTTGAGTTAATTTTTGTACATGGTGAAAGGTAGGAGTCCAGTTTCACTCTTCTGCATATAGCTAGCCAGCAATCCCAGCACCCTTTATTGAATAGGGAGTCTTTTCCCCTATTACTTATCTTTGTCATCTTTGTTGAAGATCAGATGGATGTGGGGATGTGGCTTTATTTATGGTTCTCTATTCTATTCCATTGGTCTGTCTGTTTTTGTACCATACCATGCTGTTTTGCTTACTGTAGCCTTACAGCATATTTTGAAGTCAGGTAATGTGGTGTTGACAGCTTTGTTCCTTTTGCTTAGGATTGCTTTGGCTATTTGGGCACTTTTTTGCTTCCATATGAATTTTAGGATAGTTTTTTTTTAGTTTTGTGAGAAATGGCATTGGTAGTTTGATCAGAATAGCATTGAATCTATAGATTGCTTTGGGTACTACAGCCATTTTAATATTTATTCTCCCAATCCATGAGTGTGGAATGTTTTGCCATTTGTTTGTGTCATCTATGACTTCTTTGAACAGTGTTTTGTAGTTCTTTTTGTAAAGACCTTTCACTTTCTTGGTTAGATGTATGCCTAGGTATTTTATTTTTTCCGTGGCTATTGTAAATGGGATTGTGTTCTGAATTGGCTCTCAGCTTGAGCATTATTGGTATATAGAAATGCAACTGATTTTTGTACATTGATGTTGGGTCCTGAAACATTACCGAAGTCATTTATCAGTTCCATTAGCCTTTTGGCACTCTGTAGGGTTTTCTAGGTTGAGAATAATATCATCTGAAGAAAGATAGTTTGACTTTTTTCCTGTTTGGATGCCTTTTATTTCTTTGTCTTGCCTAATTGTTCTGTCCAGGATTTCCCAGATTTTTTTTTTCCAAGACAGAGTCTTGCTCTGTCACCCACGTTAGAGTGCAGTGGCATGATCTTGGCTCAGTGCAACCTCCACCTCCCGGGTTTAAGCAATTCTTCTGCCTCAGCCTTTTGAATAGCTGTTTTACAGACACCCGCCATCATGCCCAGCTAATTTTTGTATGTTTAGTAGAGACTGGGTTTCACCGTGTTAGCCGGGCTGGTCTCAAACTCTTGATTTCAGGTGATCTGCCAGCCCCGGCCTCACAAAGTGCTGGGATTACAGACATGAGCCACCGCGCCCGGCCCTCAGATTTTTTTTTTTTTTTGATATGGAGTTTCGCTCGTATAACCCAGACTGGAGTGCAGTGGTGCAATCTCAGCTCACTGCAACTTCTGTCTCCTGGGTTCAAGGGATTTGCCTGCCTCAGCCTCCCGAGGAGCAGGGATTACAGGTGCCCACCATCACGTCCAGATAATTTTTTGCATTTTTAGTAGAGATGGGGTTTCACTGTGTAGACCAGGCTGGTCTTGAACTCTTGACCTCAAGTGATCCCCCATCTCAGCCTCCCAAAGTGCTGGGATTATAGGCCTGAGCCACCGCACCCAGCCCCCAGATTTTTTTAAATAAATAAAAAGATAAATATTAAGGAATCATGCTGTCCATTCTGACCCTATCCACCTCAAACTACAACCTGGAACAAGTATTACTTTCATTGGTTTCTGGTACATTCTTCAATCACTTTCAACATATTGACTTGTTTTTTCATTTCAAGTTTGAATGAAAGCTTGTATATAAGATTACTTTATTCCTGCATCTTCTCTATTGTTTCTTCCTTGTATTTGCCCATTTCTTTTCCTACTTGGTGAGATTTTACTTTTCGTTCAAGGATCTTCTTGTGGTCTTTGTCAGTTTTAGCCTGGTGATAACCACTTTGCTGGGGTGAATGCTTACAGGGATAGCTGTGCCATTAGCCTTTTCCTGGTGCACCCATTCAATGTAGATGACTTATTTCTTCCTGTAAACCTGGACTACTTTGCCAGTTTGCTGACCTTTATAGCATTCTTGTACAACCTGAACTTCATCATCCTTTTATATGGGCATGGATCAAACATTGTACTTCTCTCAGCTCTTTGGAAAGAGAAGAAGACATTATCTTCTTGCAAATGTGAGGTTCATTGAAATGCCTTTTGCGGTTCTTGCTTTGGTCAGAAGTCACCTCGGTGATGGTCACAAAAGGGAAGAGCACTTTCAACATATTAACTTTAATGCATACAGGTGGATACCTTTAGTAAATAGTTGGTTAGATGTTTCTGGGGCTCAAGAGAGATGCCTGAGTTCATTATATACATTGAATCACCAACACAGGAATGATAGTTGAAGATGTAAGCATGGATGAGATCACCGAGAGAGAATGGGAAAACCTAAGGACAAAACTCTGTAAGACACCAGGGATGAATAATGAATACAAAGTAAAAAGGTGAAGACAATAAATTTCAAAGTCTCTTTCCACAAAGTAAACTATATGCTCCATACAAGAGCCTATGTTCAATCACCACTGTTTTTGTAGTGCCTAGCACAGTGCCTGAAACCTGGTAAGTACAAAATAACCATTGAATGAAGTCCAGCTCTCAAAGAAGAGAGATGAAGTAAACTTTAGAAGATTCAGGATCAGAAGGAGATTGTCTAAAATAGAAAACTACTTTTTTGTATTTATGTGCATGTGAAAAACAGCAAGAAGAAGAAAGCATTTGAAGCTTCATCATCTAAGACCACTAAAGAATGATGGCAGGAAATGAATGAACTCAGTCCTTGGGATGCCCCTTCCTTGTAGCTTCTCTTTGCTTCCCTATAAATGGAAAAGGTCGTCTATCATTAATAATGAATTGCCTAATGTCACAGGACTCATTACTCCAAATACATTTGTTTTGTTGTTGTTGTTGTTTTTGAGATGGAATCTTGCTCTGTTGCCGAAGCTGGAATGCAGTGGTGTGATCTCGGCTTACTGCACCCTCCTCTTCCTGGGTTCAAGCAATTTTCCTGCCTCAGTCTCTCAAGTACCCTGGATTACAGGCACCTGCCACCATCCCCAGCTAAGTTTTGTATTTTTAATAGAGACAGGGGTTTCACTATGTTGGTCAGGCTGATCTGGAACTTCTGACCTCAGGCGATCTGCCCACCTTGGCCTCCTGAAGTGCTGGGATTACAGGTATGAGCCACCGCACCTGGCCTATTTGATTTGAATTAGGTAAAAGAGTCCATAGGAGGTCATTCCTTGAAAGCCTCTGACAGTCTCAGGCAAACCCCATGAATTTGCTCCACTTGCTTGTGCCAAAATGTTTTCACCACTCATATAGATATTGCTAGGCTTTTCTGCTAAATTTGAAGACATATATTGGTAAAATGTAAAATAGAGGTTTAAAAAACTGTGTATTGCTTTATATAAATGCATTTCCTAATACCACTGATGTCATCAATTGACTACTGAATATTAATGATAGCTCCAAGTTGGAATACAGCTATAATTCTGTTCTAATGTAGTCTACATCAACAAGGCAATAGAGAATGTAGGCTCACCTAAGAGACACAAATACATCCTAGCAGTACTTAGTCAAGGCAATGCATACACCTTATAGCCCAGCTATCCTACTCACATGTACATATCCCAGGAAACTGCCACACATCCATAAGGCTACTTGTATAAAGATGCTTGTCACAGGACATTGTTGGCAATCCAGATGACTATCATTGGGAGGATGAATCAATAAAATGTAGTAATGCACACTACGGAATAATATGCAGCAATTAGAAGCATCAAACTAGAAGTATACATATCGATAAGTCTTCATAGTACACTGCAGAGTATAAACAGTAAGAAAAAGAACAAGAACTATATAATAACATGGACATAAAATAAAAATACACTTTATATTTTTTACATAGACACATGCAAATTCAATTACAGTGACCTCTTACAGGACAAAAGAATGAGATCTTGGAATGTGGGTGGAAGGCAATGAATGAATGCATACATACAAACATAAATGCAAGAGACATAATGGCATGCCAGGCCATGCATTGAGGGTGTGTTGATCGTGTGCTGCAGTCAGCTCCCATCAGCTTTTGAGAGCTGATTATGCACATTTCTTCCCAGCTCTGCATTTAGTAACATCACATTGGTAACTTAAAATCAGCCAGACCTGGGTGCGGTGGCTCACACCGGTAATCCCAGCCCTTTGGGAGGCCAAGGCAGGCAGATCACCTGAGGTCAGGAGTTCGAAACCAGCCTGGCCAACATGGCGAAACCCCATCTTTACTAAAAATACAAAAATTAGCTGGGCGTGGTGGCACTCGCCTGTAATCCCAGCTACTGGGAAGGCTGAGGCAGGAGAATCACTTAAACCGGAAGGCAGAGGTTGCAGTGAGCCGAGATCACGCCATTGCACTCTAGCCTGGGCAACAAGAGTGAAACTCCATCTCAGAAAAAAATAAAACAAAATAAAATCAGCCCGAATGGGAGTATTTACACCATAGAAATCACAAATACTACAAATCAAGGCACTTTTTGTTTTCCTGAGGGCCTGTTGTTAAACATTTGCCAGCATATCACTGCCCCAAAGTCACATTCTTTCTTCCTTACCAGTGATGCTCAGACTCAAAAACCAGGTGGTGTGGAGTGAAACAGATGACTTGAAAACTTTTGCCAGGTGTGGCTAACACAACAAGCCCCAGCTGAAACCCATGGTTCTCTACTAAGCTGCCTTTCAAATACTGCAGTTTGTGTCAATATGGCAAGATATGAAATGTCTCAAAAACTAGTTTCCTGGCCGGGCGTGGTGGCTCACACCTGTAATCCCAACACTTTGGGAGACTGATTAGGGTGGATCACCTGAGGTCAGGAGTTCGAGACCAGCCTGACCCACATGGAGAAACTCTTATCTATACTAAAAATGCAAAATTAGCTGGGCATGGTGGCCTGCACCTATAATCCCAGCTACTCAGGAGGCTGAGGCAGGAGAATCAATTGAACCTGGGAGACAGAGGTTCTAGTGAGCTGAGATAGCGCCATTGCACTCCAGTGTGGGCAACAAGAGTGTAACTAACTCCATCTCAAAAAAAAAAAAAAAAAATTCCAGTTCTAAGAATTTGTCCTAAGGAAATATCTCAAATATGGAAAATATTTTATATACAAAGATATTTATCCAAGTCCTATTTTAACAACGACAAATTTGAAACAACCTAAATGTGAAAGGGAATGGTTATGTAAACTAATAATAAATCCAGCATTTAAAGTTACATTTATGTGAAACCTTTAATTTCATGAAAAACACCCCGATTGCTGGTTTAAATGAAAAAAAGCAGAATAAAAATATATATGTAAATATAATGTGATACTAATCAATCACCCAGGGATCTTGTTAAAATATAGCTTCTGATGCAGGGGGACTAAAGTGATGCCTGGGATTCTGCTTTTTTAACAGAAATAATGCCAATGCTGCTGGTCTACGTACCACTTTTTGAATAGTAAAGGCATACAGAATACAATCACACTCATGTAAGAAATGCACAGGAAAAATAATCTGATGGAAAATTAAAGCATTAAAGGTATGGAGCTGGGGTCATGAATGAGGATTTTTAAAAATATTTATTTTACCAGAGTTTCCAAACTTTCTATATTTTAGGATTACTTGCTTCTATAGCGTGGTAAAAACACATTAAAAATAATCAGTTTACGGGGGCCAGGTGTGGTAGCATGTGCCTGTAATCTCAGTACTTTGGAAGGCTGAGGTGGGCAGATCACTTGAGGTCAGGAGTTCAAGACCATCCTAACTAACATGGTGAAACCCCGTCTTTACTAAAAATACAAAAATTAGCCAGGTATGGCAGTGCATGCCTGTACTCGAGAGCCTGGGGCAGGAGAATTGCTTGAACCCAGGAGGCGGAGGTGGCAGTGAGCAGAGAATGCACCACTGCACGCCAGCCTCGGTGACAGAGTGAGACTCCATCTCAAAAAATAATAATAATACTCTCCTTAGCTAAGTGTGGTGGCTCATGCCTGTAATCCCAGCTACTTGGGAGGCTGAGACAGGGGATAACTGGAGCCTAGGAGTTCAAGGCTACAATGAGCTATGATCGCACCACTGCTCTCCAGCCTGGGTAACAGAGCAAGACCCTGTGTCTAAAATAAATAAATATAATTTTTTAAATTGAAAAATATATATTTATGCCTATGCAAGTGTAGGTGCAGGGAATATATGGGAAGTCTCTATAACTTCTGTTCAAGTTCCCTGTGACCCTAAAACTGATCCAAAACATAAGATCTATTAAAAAATAATCTGCTTTGATTTTCTCATAAACAGTATTAAAAATGGAATAACCAAGAACTTGTCAAAGAGCCCAACTGTACAGCCTGGTTGAGAACCAAGCCTATGTGTGTTCTATGTGTGTTTCATTTTTTTTTCCCACTTTCTTAATGATGCCTTGATACTTTTTACCAAATGCTTTTTTAATGATGCCTTAATGATACTTTTTACCAAATGCTTTTATATTTTTAACCAAAGGAAAAAAACATTTAATTGCAACTTTTTCATTTTCTCACATTTTATCCCTCTCTCTAGCACTCCATCTTCAACTATGCCCCAGTCCTGGGGGGGAAGGGGTCCTGCAGGACAGGACTGGCCGGAGTTCTACACTACTTGTGACAGTTCCTTATATCCCTACAATAAGACTGCTTAGTGTTAGACAGGAGTCCCCTAATTTGGAGGAACAATTTAATATGTTTAAAATTTTTGTAGAGACAGAGTCTTCCTATATTGCCCCGTCTCAAACTCCTGGCCTCAAACTCCTGGCCTCCAGTGATTCACCCCTGCCTCAGCCCCCCAGTTACAGGTGTAAACTACCACACCCAGCCTGGATGTACTACTTTTAACTAAAAGTCGTTGTTATTCTTGATCTGAACAAACAACAGAAAGCTGTTTGCAAAGCTGTAGTAAGTAACAGCCAAGAGACTTGGAAAGAGGCTGAGTGGAGCTCATTAGACTAATTCTCAGGTGATCCAAAGTTCCATCAAACTAGGGAGATGAATAGATCCCTTAAGAAAACAAAACTGCAACCCACATCTTCCACCCTGATATCACCTTCACAAAAAGAGGTTTACTTCAGAAGGAGCTTGCCAAAAATGGAAGATTTTGAAACACTCTAGACTCTTCAGACCCTTTTAGCTGAATGATGGCTCCAGAGAAATTATTCTACTCTGAGTGACCAGGGAACGAGTCTGCCCATTCAGGAGGCTTTGGAACAGAACAGATATTCTTAGAAAATGCCATCAAATTTATGAGAGACACAGATCTCACACCAACAGTATAGGACCAACATTTAGAGCCAACAGACAATATTGCAACCTCAGGAAATAACCATGAGAACCAGTTATCTCCTGCAGTCCTGTGAGCAGTGTGTTTGAATCGCCTGATTGGGACTCCTCCAGAGGACTGGTAGACACCTGACCTTGGACCTCCCAGCTAATCTCCACCTTGGCACTTCAGGGGCTGGCAGAGCAGCAGTTGCTTCCTCAATCTCTCCTCCTACTGGCACTTATTTTTATATTTTGTTAGAAGGTCTGGCACATCAAAGACAGGCACTGGGTCTCATTTGCAACTTTAGCCCCACCACCCAAGTCAATGCTGGAACACAACAGTGGGTAAGCCAATGTTTTTTCAATCAGAGCCATTACATTACTCACTTGCACTGAGGGACTTTACTTGGCCTGATCTGCACAATGTTGTCCCACTCTGTGCTCTGTGTAACTGTCCCCTTGGAAACACAAAGCTCTGGACAACATGGAGTCTGGGTGAAACTCCTAATGCTTTTGCTTTGAAGGGGAAGATCTCATCCTCCTTCTAAGTGTAGCAGAGCTGTTCAAAAAAGCATGAAGGCTGGGCATAGTGGCTTAAGCCTGTAATCCCAGCACTTTGGGAGGCCGAGATGGGTGGATAACCTGAGGCCAGAAGTTCAAGACCAGACTAACCAACATGGTGAAACTGTCTCTATTGAAAATACAAAAATTAACCAGGCATGATGGCACATGCCTGTAGTCCCAGTTACTCGGGAGGCTGAGGCAGGAAAATCACTTGAACCCAGGAGGCAGAGGTTGTAGTGAGCTGAGGTCGCACCACTGCACTCCAATCTGGGCAAAAAAAAGGAGCCTGAGTTCCGACCCTGGCAGGACATACCCCCAGGTAGTGCACACTTCCCATGCAGCACTATGCAACTGACCCTGAAAACTATTAATGGTCTGAAGTGGATGGTGCAGCCATGTCCAGGCTCTCCGGCTTCTGGGCAAGTCTCCCCCTTCACTCATCAAGCATGTAGGAGAAAGGAGGAGATTCCTGAGATTCAGGAAGTGGCCCAATTCACTTTGTATCTGGGAAGCCCAGAATTAGTGAGCTCTCCTTTGAAATGGGAGAAAAAAAGTTAATCAGCAGCCCTAGCTAGGTACTATCTTCATGGCTGGTCACAATGCCTTTGTTTATCTGTGCCAAGCTCATGACTCACCATGAACCTGGAGCTTTCTCTTCCAATTCCACTCACATCTAGCTCTTCTTCACCTTAATCTCTGTTCCTGTGTTTCTCCCAATGTGTACCACCCAAGGACTTGCCTAAATAATACTCTAATGCTCATCTTATTAGTTCCCGATGATGTTTCTGGGCATCGGGTTCGTGTGGGATTCTGCTTTTGTCATGGGCCACCTGGGCTCATCTTTGAACAAAATGACGAGGCTACAGAAACCTCTTTTTCAAATTGTTGATGAATCTAGACAACGTGAAGCCAAGAATTAGCCCAGGAGAAAGAGTCCTAGTTATATCCTTAAAGGCTGGTCAACTATTTTGTGTTCTTTAATAACTGTCAGCAAATGTTAGAGATAAGGGTGTTTATGGAATGACTTAGAATAATGTAGCCTGTGCTCAAAAGAAGACAAAACTTTTTTTTAAAGGAAATTTTATAAAGCTTACCATTTTATCCTCCTTGCTATCACTTTCATCTCTTGATATCCCCATTCCTCCTAGCACCTCCTTCCTCCAAGGTATTTAAACGATCTGAATCTTATTCACCTGTGACTGGCAAATATTTTTCACCTGATAATCAAGGTAGCAGGTGATAATGCTTAAGGGAGGAAATTTCCATGGATGCTGACTTTTACTAATAAAGAGAGATCTTTTCAAGGTTTTTGTTGTTGGAAGCTCTCTAGCAAACCCAACCAGACCTCTGTCTACTCACTCAAACTCCAGACCATCTCAAAGATGTAGATTCTCCCTTCGGAGAATGGTTGTGGAGCAATGCCTCTACCTTGTTGTGAGGAAAAACAAACTCTCCTAGGATGGACCAATTTCAGATGAGTTGGCATGCTGCCAGCAAGGTTGCTGACCCCTAGGAAATGCTACATAAATGACATGACCTCCACCTCCGATGTGTCAAACACCCACCCAATCCATCTCTCTGACATTTGAGGTGTGGCTCACTCATTCAATACATGTTTGTTAAAGCTGATTGTTTCAAGAAACTTGTTCTAAGTACTATAGAAAATACAAAGGTTAATAAAGAAATTTTTGACTCTGTGAGCAACAAATGAAAAACTATAACAATACAATTAAAATAAGATAATACATAATAAAATTACAGGAGATACAGAGGAAAACCACATTTATTTGGAAGAGAAGGTTTTATAGAAAAGATAGTATTTGAGGAGAGACTTAAAGGATAAATAGGACTTGAAAGGCTGATGATTCCAAACTGAAAGACTGCCATGAGCAAACACACAGCCGTATGAAAGTAGAGAAAGAATCAAAATATTACAAAGAATCTATTATCTCCAAAGCTCAGAGTCTGTGGAACGATATAATGAGAGATGATCCTTTGGAACAGGTCATAAAGAACATTGACTATCAAACTCCCGCTAAGGAATGTTGATTTATGCAGATACTACTTGAATTTTTCCTTATTTGATTTCTGAGATTTGTGCTTTTCTCTCACAGATTTCCTCAACTCTTTTTTATTAATCCAAAAACTAGTGAAAGGTATCAAAGGTTCTGGCAATGTTTAAACAGCAACACCCTCGAATATGTACTGTTTATGGATGAAGACCCAAAACTGGTGTAAACACAGAACAAAAGTTACTGAAAGCAGATAATATTAGTATAGGCAAAGAGATTCATTGAGGAATCAAGAATAAAAGTTTTGGTTAAGAAAGGTAGGAAAGGAGGCCAGGCATGGTGGCTCATGCCTGTAATCCCAGCACTTTAGGAGACCAAGGCAGGTGGATCACCTGAGGTCAGGAGTTCAAGACCAGCCTAACCAACATGGAGAAACTCCATCTCTAATAAAAATACAAAATTAGCTGGGTGTGGTGGCTCACGCCTGTAATCCCAGCTACTCCAGAGGCTGAGGCAGGAGAATTGCTTGAACCCAGGAGCCAGATGTTGTGGTGAGCCAAGATCGTGCCATTGCACTCCAGCCTGGGCAACAACAGTGAAGCTCTGTCTCAAGAAAAAAAAAAAAAAGTAGGAAAGGATAAATTTTGGTTCTGAGCCTTACTTGGGCCACCTTGAACATCATCACTCTCTCGTTTAACACACAGATGCCCCAGAAACCACACATGAAACAGGTAACCCCAGAGGCTCTGCAGAAAAGCCTGAGTAGTCAGTGGTGGGAAAATATATCCCTCGCAGAAATAAAGTACACCCTCAGCCCTCTCTCCTTTCAGTTCCAGGTTGTCCTCAGGTCCCCAACATCACGACTCCTGATGCTGAACATCTTTGATCAGCCCTCCCCAACTGAGGTCACAGGAGCCATGGGGAACCACACCGCTGTCACTGAGTTTGTCCTGCTGGGGCTCTCAGAGGCCTGTGAGCTGCAGATGCTCATCTTCCTGGGGCTCCTCCTGACCTATCTCCTCACACTGCTGGGGAACCTGCTCATCGTGGTCATCAAGCTCATGGACAGGCACCTCCACATCCCCATGTACTACTTCCTCCGCAACTTTGTTGTCCTGGAGATCTGGTTCACCTCGGTCATCTTCCCCAAGGTGCTGACCAACATCCTCACAGGATACAAGACCATCTCCCTCCCAGGCTGCTTCCTGCAAAGTTTCCTCTATTTTTTCTTGGGCACCACAGAGTTCTTCCTCCTGGCGGTGATGTCCTTTGACAGGTACGTGGCCATATGTAACCCTTTGTGTTATACCACCACCATGAGCAAAAGGGTCTGTGTCCAGCTAGTCCTCTGCTCATGGATGACAAGATTCCTTCTCATCATTGGCCCAAGTTTCCTTGTCCTTCAGCAGCCGTTCTGTGGCCCCAACATCATTAACCATTTCTTCTGTGACAACTTTCCCCTGCTGGAACTCATTTGTGTAGACACGAGTCTAATAGAGCTCCTGGGTTTTGTAATAGCCAACTTCAGCTTACTGGGCACTCTGTCCGTGACAGCCACTTGCTATGGCCACATCTTCCACACCATTCTGCACATCCCCTCAGCCAAAGAGAGGCAAAAGCCTTCTCCACCTGCTCTTCCCACATCACCGTTGTGTCTCTCTTCTACGGCAGCTGCATCTTCATGTACATCAGGTCGGGCAAAAGTGACCAGAAGGAAGTCAGGAACAAGGTGGTAGCATTGCTTAACACTGTGGTGACCCCGATGCTCAACCCCTTTATCTACACCTTGAGGAACAAACAGGTGAAGCAGGTGTTTAGGGAGCAGGTGAGCAGGCTCCTCTTATAAAGCTGTGGAACCAAAAACCTGAAGCTCAGCATCCCCAGACGAGCTAAAAGAATATAGGCCCCTTGAAACAACTGAGCCATTCCCATTCAGAAAAAGCTCTGATGATATGTTTGGACATGGTGTGTTTCTATGGGATCAGTCACCATGCAAATCAGCATAAACTCTTTGGACCCTCTGGCATTATTAATTAACGGATTAAATTTTTTCTGTTCATTCCACCTGTATCTGCCTGGCTTCCCAACAAATACAAGTTCTTTGAAAGCAGAAACTAGCTCTATAACTGACTATAAGCCTCAAGCGTCAATCCATTGTCATAGACCATATAGATTATTTTATTTTTATTTTTATTTATTTTTTTAAAGACAGGGTTTCATCATGTTGGTCAGGCTGGTCTTGAACTCCTAACCTCAGGTGATCCGCCCACCTTGGCCTCCAGAGTGCTTGGATTACAGGCGTGAGCCACCACGCCCGGCCCTATTTTATTTTATTTTATTTTATTTTATTTTTTTTACATTTTTATTGTATTTTAGGTTTTGGGGTACATGTGAAGAACATGCAAGATTGTTGCATAGGTACACACGTGGCAGTGTGATTTGCTGCTTTCCTCCCCTTCACCTATATCTGGCTTTTCTTCCCATGCTATCTCTCCCCAC
>CAUYLG010006949.1:0-28183 GCA_963573385.1 Cacajao melanocephalus | reverse complement strand
TCCATTTGCTTGGTAAATATTCCTCCATTCCTTTATTTTGAGCCTATGTTTGTCCTTGCATGTGAGATGGGTTTCCTGGATACAGCACACTGATAGGTCTTGACTCTTTACCAATTTGCCAGTCTATGTCTTTTAATTGGGACATTTAGCCCCTTTGCATTTAAGGTTAATATTGTTATGTGTGAATTTGATCCTGCCATTTTGATGCTAGCTGGTTGTTTTGCCCATTAGTTGATGCAACTTCTTCATTGTTTCGATGCTCTTTACCATTTGGTATGTTTTTGGAGTGGCTGGTACTTGTTCCTTTCTATGTTTAGTGCTTCTTTCATGAGCTCTTGTAAGGCAGGCCTGGTGGTGACAAAATCTCTCAGCAATTGCTTGTTCATAAAGGATTTTATTTCTCCTTCACTTATGAAGCTTAGTTTGGCTGGATATGAAATTCTAGGTTGAAAGTTCTTTTCTTTAAGGACGTTGAATATTGGTCCCCACTGTCTTCTGGCTTGTAGAGTTTCTGCCAAGAGATCTGCAGTGAGTCTGATGGGCTTCCCTTTGTGGGTAATGCAACCTTTCTCTCTGGCTGCCCTTAGCATTTTTTCCTTCATTTCAACCCTGGTGAATCTGATGATTATGTGCCTTGGGGTTGCTCTTCTTGAGGAATATCTCTATGGTGTTCTCTGTAATTCCTGGACTTGAATATTGGCCTGCCTTGCTGGGGTGGGGAAGTTCTCCTAGATAATATCCTGAAGAGTGTTTTCCAGCTTGGATTCATTCTTTCCGTCACATTCACATTCACCTATCAAACATAGATTAGGTCTTTTCACATAATTCCATATTTATTGGAGACTTTGTTCATTTTTTTTCCACTCTTTTTTCTCTAATCTTGCCTTCTCATTTTATTTCATTGAGTTGATCTTCAATTTCTGATATCCTTTCTTCTGCTTGGTTGATTTGGTTATGGAACTTGTGTATGCTTTGTTAAGTTCTCGTGTTGTGTTTTTAAGCTTCATTAAGTCATTCATATTCTTCTCTAAAATACTTATTCTCATAAACATTTTGTCAAACCTTTTTTCTAGGTTCTTATTTTCTTTGTATTGGGTTAGAATACATTCTTTTAGCTCAGAGAAGTTTGTTATTACCCACCTTCTGAAGCCTTTTTCTGTCAATTCATCAGATTCATTCTCCATTCAGCTTTTTCTTTTGCTGGTGATGAGTTGTGATCCATTGGAGGAGGAGAGGCCTTCTGATTTTGGGTGTTTTCATCCTTTTTGCACAGGTTTCTTCCCATCTTTGTGGATTTATCTACCCATGGTCTGTGTAGTTGGTGACTTTCAGATGGGGTCTCTTAGTGGATGTCCTTTTTGTTGATGATGAAGTTATTTCTGTTTTTTAGTTTTCCTTCTAACAGTGAGGCCCCTCTGGTGTAGGACTACTGGAGGTCTGCTCCAGACCCTGCTTGCCTAGGGATCACTTGCAGTGGCTGCAGTACAGTAAGGATTGCTGTCAGTTTCTTCTTCTGTTATCTTCATCCCAGAAGGATACCCGCCAGATGTCAGCCTGAGCTTTCCTTTATGAAGTGACTCTGGATGCAGGGGTCAGGGAGCTGCTTGAGGAGACTGTCCCTTATAGGAGCTCAAGTGCTGAGGTGTGAGGTCCATTGTTCCGTTCAGAGCTGCTGGGCAGGTACATTTAAGTCTGCTGCAGTGGGACTCATAACTGCCTTTTTCTCCCAGGTGCTCTGTCCTGGGAAGGTGGAGCTTTATAAGTTCCTGACTTGCTGCTGCCTTTTTTCAGAGCTGCCCTGCCCAGCAAGGAGGTAGCCTATCACAGTCTGCCAGCAGAAGTATTGCTGAGCTGCCATGGCCTCTGCCCAGCTGCCATGTGAACTTCCTTTGGTTTTGTTTATAGAGGTATAGTTAGAACTGTCTTGGTAATGGCAGAGTGCCTTGGTAATGGCAGACTGCCTCGGTAATGGTGGACACCCTTCCCTCAACAGAGTTGGACCTACCCGGGTCCAGCTGCATTTGCTGCCAAACTTTCAATCCAGAGTGTTTCAGATTGCTGGTCTTTGTGGGGGTGGGACCTGCCAAGCCAGATCACCTGGCTCCCTGTTTCAGCCACCTTTTTTTCAGTTGAATGGGTGGGTCTGTCTTCCGGGCGTTCCAGGCACCAGTTGAAATGGCTGCCCAGATTTCTGTGAGTTTTTGTACGGAGACCCACTGTGCTGGCTGAAACAGTCATGCTGGAAGCTTATGGCACTTTTCAGCCCAGAAATCTCCTGGTCTGTGGGCAGTAATAAGTCGTTTGGAAATGCGGTGATCACTCTCCCTCTGTTTTGTTCGTGCTGGGAACTGCACTCCAGAGATGTTCCTATTCGGCCATCTTGGATCCGCCTCCTGAATTGTTTTAAAGAGTAGATGAAGGGATTGGGAGTGCCTCGTAAGTTAAAGCTAACACTTTAATTTGAATGGGTCAAGCATAATTCATTGGGAAGTCAAGTGATATTTGAGTGAAGAGTTGAAGGGGATTACAGAAAGAACCATTAAGATATCTTAGGTGGGAATGCTCCACGAAAAAAGTTACAAGGCCAAAGTGTGCCTGGTGTGTTCAAAGAATAACATGGAGGCCAGTATAACTAGAGCTGAATAGGTAGAAGAGGAGTCAGAAATACAGTCAGAGAAGTAAACTGATGTGTAGCAGGGTTAAGGAGGTGAGTCCTATAGGGTCTGATAGAAGGTTAAGGACTTTCTTGCTTCCTCTGCCAATATTTCCCCAAACACTCAATAGTTCCCCAGTTTGAGTATCTCATAGAAAATATGGAGTAAACATTTTGCCATAATTTACCCTTAGAAGGGATGTGGTGATTCATCTGTTCACATCTCAGCAGGCAGAATCAACGTAATCTCAATACGATTTAAATTTTTTTATTCAACCTCATAAATCTCTGAAATGTAGATAATCTTAGTAGACTTCAAATAGTAAGGAAGCAGTATTTCAAGTTGTTAAATGCTCTCTGTATTGAAATATACCCATGCTGCATTAGGCACAACAGGTGTGAGCTGTTTCTTCACTGAAAAATGGCTCATACCATTTTACCCGAAGGATAGTCAAAGGAAGGAAGGAAGGCAGTTATATAATAACTTTCTTAAGAGCAAAATATGGGGAGATAAATTGAGATGTTTGTAGGATTTATGTTTGTTAGGATTTTTTTAAACATATGTGTGTTTTCTTTGGCCAAACATTGAAATATGTATTCTTGATATATTTGATTCAACATATTGACATATGAGTTTCCTTTTCTAATTAACACAGATGGTATAGCCAAGCCTTATTTTTCCACATGTTTCTGTCTATAGCAGGGGTACATAGAAGCATATGTTTGTTAGTGCCTGAGTGTGTTAATGGACTTTTATAGACCATTGTGTCCAATGCTGTTTGCACTATACTGTCTCTCTTATAAGCTTTTCAGAGCTTATCAGATACCTCTGTAGTAGTCAGTGTTCTCCAAAGAAGCAGTTAGAACCAACTGAACACACACACATACACACACACACACACACACACACACACACACACACCCCTATTTGGATATATGGATGGATGGACATATCTATATCTCTATCAATCTCTCTCTCTCTCTCTCTATATATATATGATATTGGTTCACACAATTATGGAGGATGAAAGATCCCACTGTCTGCTTCCTGCAAGCAGGGGACCCAGGAAAGCCAGTGGTGTAGTTTAAGGGCCTGAGGTCCAGAGCACTGATGGTGTAGATTCCAGCTGGGGTCTAAACGCCTGACAATCAGGAGTGCTGAGGGCAGGAAAAGGTCTGTGTTTCAGAGCTCAAGCAGTCAGGCAGAGAGGGAAATTTAACCTTCCTCCTCCTTTTTGTTTTATCCATGCTCTCAGTTTTTTGATGATACCAAACCACATGGAGGAGGGTAATCTGCTTTACTCAGTCCACAGATTCAAATACCAATCTCTTTTGGAATCGTATTCATAGACAGGACCAGAAATAATTTTTGAAGAGCTATCTGAGCATCCCATGGCTCAGTCGAGTTGACACATGAAATTAACCATCACAGGCTCTATAAGAGAGACATTATTATTCTAATCTTAAAGAAGTGTTACCTGAGCCT
Source organism: Cacajao melanocephalus (assembly GCA_963573385.1). Lineage (NCBI taxonomy): Eukaryota > Metazoa > Chordata > Mammalia > Primates > Pitheciidae > Cacajao > Cacajao melanocephalus. The sequence goes on along the minus strand of CAUYLG010006949.1, from coordinate 24,044 downwards.
TACAAAGGTTAAATAATTTTTCCCAAGTTGCACTGTTTATTCAATATTAGTTCATATTGCTCAGATCCAAAATCCTTTGTAATCTCCACTTTATTAAGTTGTTTTCTTCTTTTTAACTCTTTTTGAACAATATGTAACTAGAATCTGGTAGAAGAAATAAATTGTTAACAGGTCTGCAGCTACTGGGTGTTCATCCTTACTGGATATGACAGCAAATTAGATATGACTAAATTAGGTTTTATGGGTTTAAAAGTGTTGGATTGAGTTAACAGCTTTGTCTATCATGAATGGTATAGATTTGGTCAATTTACTTTTAGTTTTGAGCTTTTACTTCCTGATCTATAAAATGAGGATAATCACATTAACCTTCCAGAGTTGTTGGGAGAATCAATTAGGGGCATATTTTGGACTAAGTAAAGCTTCAGTTTTTGTTAGTTGAATATAATAGGATCTTTTCTTTTTGTGCTTGGAGAAGTATGTTTCTATATCAAAGATTAATAGTCTAAGCTATGTCACAACTTTAAGATTGCATGTAATATGTCTTACTGTATAATATTATAATTAGGTTTTCAATAAGAAAAGTTCATTACCAGTCTTGCAGGACAAATTGTATTAACCTCATTTAACCCAGTCAACTGTTCTGTAGTGCCAAATGCAGACATTTTTTGACAATCTGTCCTCTTAATATTTGCATAATTTAATTATTTCAGTTTCAACAATCTGTCTGTGTGCTCTTGAGCTTATATCTTTTCTTGCTAAGCTACTTGATTCCTCCCACCTAGAAAAGAGTAACTAAAAATATCATATCTTTAACCCAATTTCTTTTATTACTTACCATCCATCTGTAGTCAAATATTGTCAATTAAATCTTAGACCATTAAAGTTCTAAACAATTATTGAATTAGCAAAAGATTTGTGGCTAATAACTGAATTTTGATCAGAGTTTTTAGTTTCTAAAATATATTAATAGAAATTCAGAATGGCTTTGCTTTGATTTGTGGATTTAATTAATATCACCTTTGTGGAGTAGTAGAATCCCTCAGAGTGCCATTGGCTTAATTTTGTCCTGCTTTTCCTGTGAAAGAGACAGACATTGGACAAGTGATACTATCTATAAGTGACTTTAGGATTAAAAAAATAGAGAAACTAACATATTTTGAAATTGATAGATGTAGCCTTTGGAACTTCTTGAAATAAATAGTAATTCTTTTAAATGTGTTGTAATAGCATTATAGACACATTGACGGTAATTTGCTTCTGACTTTTTTTTTCAAGTTCTGAGACTTTGGTATTTGTTTAGGAAAGTTATTCTTTGCCTTCAGAACTGTAACATTCGTTAGCTCAGCCAAAATGTTCCCTCAACAGTGTGTAGGTGTTATGCTTTTTGTTGATAATGTACTGTTATTCATTTTCTATTAATGTTTGGAAAATAAACCTAGAATCTAAGAAAGTCAGTGTGTATCCATTGTGGATCATTACAATCAGGGAAGCCCTTACTCATCGATTTGTGTGGGAAGGAGGCAGAAGTGGAGCATTTGCATCTTTGATAAAGCATGCTTTATGGAAATTATATGGGGACATTGATATTCCAAGACACAATTCCTGTGTAAGCCCCATTGTGACAAGGACAATGACTTAAATCACTTCCAAATTATTTGGTCTTAAAAGATGATTGTCATGAGGATGCCCACTGCCACATCAAGCTATCTTCATTTTCCTTTGCAAACCAATTTGGAATGCACTCATAGTGACATTGAATATTCTTCCGTTAGAGTTTGCAAATTTTCAAGAGGGTAACATTTTTCCTGTTATGTATTAAAAATAAGTCTCCATATCTCTTAAGAATCTTAAAGAGTGTTTGTAGCAAATTTTCCTAAGTATGGTGGTGAGTAAGGAAATATAAGAAGATTTTGTCTTATTAGTGACTTGAAAAACATTTAGTAAAATAATTATATGGGATTGTGTTGGTAGCAACCTAATCACAATCAGTTGTTTTCATTTAAAGCCTTAAAAGTTAATTCTGAGACCAAGAAATCGGATTTGTTTGTTTTTAAAAAGTAGATTAAAAGACCAGGCTGTCACTTAATAATTAATAACCATAACTGGAATTTACTGATCAGTTATTTGCCAGGTGCTGTGATAAGCCATGTGTGTGTGTATGATATATATATGTGTGTGCGTGTGTGTGTGTGTGTGTATATATATGTGTGTGTGTGTGTGTATGTGTATACATATGTATGTGTATAAGTGTGTGTGTGTGTATATATATATGTATATATATATGTACCTAATGAACAATGAGATAGGTGCTGGTGGTATCCTAATTTTTTATATAAAGAAGCAAAGATTTACAGAATTTAATAACTTGTCCAAGTCTACACAGCTGATGAGAGTTAGTATTCAAACCAGGAAAATAATCTGACCATAACTTACACCCTCAAACACCACACACAGGGGCCTTTCTTAAACTCCATTGTACCTGAACTAAGTCTACCTATTATGTAAAGGACCCCAACATAGTGCGATTGGTAGAATATGGCAATTTATAGATTAATTTAGAGTGATGGCTTTCAACTTTCATTGTGCATCAGATTATAAGGGGTGTTTAAAAAACAATCATAATAAAAATACATTTGAATGTATCACGTACAAAAGCTCAATACCAGATGAGTCAAGCTCACTTAAGTCTCAAGAACTTTGTAACTGGGCTATACTTGACACTTTGCCTGGGTGATTTCTTCTCTGTATTCAGGTTTCCATTCTCAAGTTCTTTCAGAGTGACAGTCTGTGAGTGTCTCTCAGAAAAACTCCCTTGAAAATTTTTGATTACATTCCTTTTACGAGTTTTCTTTAAAACAGTTTTAATTTTATGAAATTGTGTTATATTACTTGTGTATTGCTGATGTCTTTGCTAAGATGTAAGTAATGTGAAAAAAGATCTTGTCTATCTTTTAGATGTATGTTATCTCTAGCACAAGGTAAGAAATTTGGGCTAGGCATGGTGGCTCATGACTGTAATCCCAGCACTTTGAGAGGCCAAGATGGGTGGATCACCTGAAATCAGGAGTTAAAGACCAGCCTGGACAACATGGTGAAACCTTGACTCTACTAATTATACAAAAAAATACAGGTGTGGTGGTGCATGCCTGTAATCCCAGCTACTTGGGAGGCTGAGCCAGGAGAATTTGATTGAACCCAGGAGGCAGAGGTTGCAGTGAGCTGAGATTGCACCATTGCACTCCAACCTGGATGATAGGAACAAAACTCTGTCTTGGAAAAAAAAAAGATAGGAACTTTGGCACATAGCAAGTATTTAATTAATGTGTTGAATGAATGAGTCAATGGCAAAGTTAGGATAGACTTTCGGTCAGTTCATCTGCTAAGGCAGCTCTTGCGATAGTAGACACAAAGTCTACATGTATCATTGTTTCCTAGACAATTGGGAGGAGATACAGATGTTATACAGATAGGGGTATGATGGATTCAGTTGAAAATTAATACTATTTGATAAAGCCTACATTTATAGATTTGAGTATAAACTAGTTTCTGAGGAATATTATGTTTTCCAGTAATATGACAATACTAATACACCTTCGATATGTAGCAAGGCTAATTTTTGAGACTATCCATCAAAAAAAGTAAATGCTTTCTGCCTTATCTTATTTGTTTGTTTCATTAGTAATACGAGATGTATTTCTGTAGTTTATATCATTTTAATGGGAATCTTGAGTTTCAAATTTTAGACTGTATCATTCTTTGGTGACACTGCTTTTCAATCTTGGCATTCCATTCTTTGAATGAGACCAAATTGGTTGGGAAAAATTCCTTTTATAGAGATGGGAAGTTGGGTAGTAGGGGTGATTAAATTATTTCATAGGAAAGGTTCTTGGCTTATTCCAGATGGCAGTTTCTAGGACTGCCAAAGTGATGCACAAATTCCTAGTATAACACAAAGGACAGCCTAAACCTGGAGTACACTCAGATTAGTGTTTATTGTGGGATGAAGGAGGTTTCTTCAGATAGATTATTTTGAAGGAGGGAGAGGGCAGTTGTGTTTCACTCCACCCAAATATATTTTGACCTGCTGCCAGTTGGAGTTTGTTGGTGTGTTAAATAACAATAGATTCAAGGCATCCTTAAGTGTGAAGGAGGCTTACAGATAACAGTTCAGTTATCTCATTTTACATCTCAGGAAACTGAAGCACAGAGAAGAGTCTTTCCTCATAGCTACATGCTCTATCTTCCTAGCTAGTATTAATGGTTCACTGATGTTTTGGTATTTATTCTAGAAGTGTTTTTCTTTGTACTTACAGAGCTTGAAACTACATGTTTTAAGTATAATAAGTGTATGTAGATATTATAATCTAAAATGTTCCTGGGTAAGAGATCTAAAGCATAAGTGTTTATTTGAAGTAACAATTTGAAACTAAAGTTGTTTTGTGTATATAGCTGAAATAAAATTATTTTTATTTTAAGAACTCCAAGATCATAAATTCTAAAGTTTGTTTATTTAAGGTTTGGGCTTTACCATTGCATTCCGTATAGGTTCAGTATTACAGTGCCAAAACGAATTTACTCCTGGTGTTTATATAAACGTGGCTGGATACAATTCAAGTTGCAAAAACACTACAGGCATTTGGAAAGAAATACCCTAGACTATGTGCAATAAGTCAGGTTGCTAAGTCAAAGGAAAAAAATGAAGGTGTTCACTCTACTTACTGGGTCATATCTTAGAGCTATAGAATTTCATTTCCCTATTGGGGGATGTTGTCATGAGAAAGCGCGGACTTCTGGGTCAAGTCAGTGAGGGTGCAAATCACTCTGCTGTTTATGAGCCAAGGATTTAGGACAAGTGACAGAACAATCCTGACCCTCTTTGACTCAGCTGCAAAATTATCCTGAGATAAGAGTAGAGTGAGCAGGGATGTGTCCCAAATCATCAACATTAGGGGAGTACAGACATTTAAAAAGACAAAATTTTGGCGGGGTGTGGTGGCTCATGCCTGTAATTCCAGCACTTTGGGAGGCGGAGGTGCACAAATCACTTGAGGAGTTTGAGACAAGCCTGGCCAATATGGCAAAACCCATTTCTACTAAAAATACAAAAATTAGTCGGGCATGGTGGTTGGCACCTGTAATCCCAGATACTCAGGAGGCTGAGGCAGAAGAATCATTTGAACCCAGGAGGCAGAAGTTGCATTGGGCCAAGATTGCACCACCGCACTCTAGCCTAGATGACAGAGCAAGACTCCGTCTCAAAAAAAAAAAAAAAAAAAAAGTAGCGGTGGTGCCATTTAAAGTAGTGTGAAATGTTCATGTTGACAACATATACACTGAGCTTAGCACCTAATTAGCAAAAAAGTAATTAAAATAGGAAGTTGTCATGTGACAAGTGCTGTTACTGATACACCCTATAAGGTACATTACCAAGATGATCTGCTGATTTTGCTTTCTCTGGGCTCAGTATTACCAGTGACTGCTCTGGCTTTGATGATGCCAACCTCACAGGGGTGTTATGGAGATTGAAATAGCATATGAAATGCTGCATGGCAGCCATTGGCCACTGTGACAGGGGCTCCTTCTCAGTTCTCCCACTTTAACATGATGCTGACTTTACTGATCAACTTGCTATCTTTTCTACTTAATCTTTCAGCAGGGTAAGACCACTATTGTTTTATCCTTTATGTCTACCAAGCACAGTGCTTGAAATGGAATAGATATTCTTTTTTATTTTTTTTTGAGACAGTCTTGCTCTGTTGCCAGGTGCCAGGCTGGGGTGCAATGGCACGATCTTGGCTCACTGCAACCTCCACCTCCCAGGTTCAAGAAGTTCTCCTGCCTCAGCCTCCCGAGTGGCTGGGACTACAGGTGCGCGCTACCACACCCAGCTAATTTTTGTGTTTTTTAGTAGAGGCGGGGTTTCACCATGTTGGCCAGGATGGTCTCGGACTCTTGACTTTGTGATCTGCCCGCCTCGGCCTCCCAAAGTGCTGGGATTACAGGCGTGAGCCACCGCGCCAAGCTAGATGATCTTCTTTAAAGAGTCCAAATGAATGTACGTAGTCATCCACAAGTTACTTAACTGGAAATCATGCTTTCATTTTGGGAGCTAATTATTTGTCCTAATAGAAAAGCGGAACTAATAAAGGAGGGTTAAGTACCTATTCTACTCCTATGATGGCCTCAACCTTGGATAACCTTGGCCTCAAACTGATGTCCTTATCTTAGACAACAGTAAAGCCAAGAAGCACCAGAGGTGATTATTTCAGTATGAGGACAGACTGTCTCTATGTATTATGTCCCACTGGATCGCCCCTCTGAATTTCAGTTCATTTGAAATATAAAAGGTTGAAATTAATAAATTAAAATTCTGCCTTATTTATATTATTTTCATTGGGTATAAATGATCTAGTTATATGGAAAATAGAACCCTTTAAAAAAAGATCCAAACTGTATTTGTACTCCATTTAAAATATTTCTTTGAGGTTGAAGCCTTTTCATAAAGGTGATTCAGCCATATAGGTATAATAATTATTATAAGGAAATTTGTCAAATCCTTAAGTCCTTAGAAGCAAGGAACAAGGCAATCAACATTCAGCACCTTTCTTGAGACTGCATAACATACACCCTCTCAAGTGACTTGGTTTTTAACAGTGGCCTTGACTTGAAAATAAATCTCTAAGATACTATGCAGTAAATCTCAGAATCATTTATCTTACAGTTTATTACAGAACAAGTTGAAGGTGATAAAATTCTTATCAACAAGGAGTTCACAGTTTTATATGTGATTAAGGATGTGTACTTCTGGTTATTTATAATGTGTGTCCAGATTTTAAAAACCTTCATTATCATAAAATCAGCTGTGACATATAAATCGATTGAAAAACAAGCCAGAGTTCTTACACCTTTTCTGAGAGGGAAAAGTTGATATATCTTTCCCCGGTTTTTACAACACACATTTTTCATTTGTTGATGGCAGATAGTTGAAGTAAAAAACTGAGAACCTTCACATGAGAGCTCAGCCAATGTTTTTGGCCAAATAAAAACACAAAATACTTACCATCATCCACCTTACCTGTTTCACTTGGAGCTCATTCTATATTCGTACATATAGAATTACCTCATTCTTTTTTAATGGTTACCTAATAGCCTTTTATTTGGATTTATGTAATGTAGTTAGCCATTATCCTATGGATGGAAATTTACGTTGTTTCTAAATTTTTGCTGATATAAACAGTGATGCAAAGAATATCTGTGTGCATGTGTCATTGAATTAATGGGTGAGTACTCTGTAGAATACATTTCTAGCAGTAAAATTGCTAGGTCCTTGGGTCAATATATTTTTTAAAATAAAGATGGCCAAGTTGCTCTCTATAGAAGCTGTATCAATTTATATTCCCACCAGGAGAGCAAGAAGATAAAGAATTCTTCACATACGTATGTCAGAGTTTCAGATTTTTACCAATCTGATAGATGAACAAGTGTATCTGTACTTTAAGAATTTACAAAACTCCTGTAACAAATTGGAGCATTTGAAGTTATTTGCATTTCATTTTCTGTGAACTCTCATTGTGTTTTCTGTTCATTTTTCTCTTGGATTGTTGGTATTCTTTTGAGTCATTGAAACTCCATATTGGAAAATGTATCCCTTTGTGATATAATTTGCAAGTATTATTTTCCTCATTTGCCATTTATCTTAGGGCATTTTAGTGACATGTTTTGCCAAGAAGAAAATTTAGATTTTTACCTATTCAGCTTATGAATATTTCATTTTATGGATTCTCACAGCAAACACACACACACACACACACACACACACACTCTCTCTCTCTCTCTCTCTCTCTCTCTCTCTCTCTCTCTCTCTCTCTCTTTCTCTTTCTCTCCCCCACCCAACCCCAATTCATTTCTGGTGTTTTTAGCCAGAATTTATTTTGATAGACAGACATCCAACCTGAATTTTTGCCAGATGGTTTCCCGGTTGTCTCAACACCATTTAATCTCTCTTCTCCTGCTGATTCAACATGGCACTTATATCATAAACTAAACTCCTATATATATTTGGATTTATGTCTAGACTCTATGCTGTTTGATCTTTTAATGCAACAGAAAAACAATATTTTAATTGTAGTAGACTTAAAATAAAAGTATTCTTCACCCTATCTTCATCAAAATTCTTTGCCAAGAATTTTCTATTTGTTCACATTTATTTTTCCATGTGATTTAAATAAGCATATGTGTATAGGTCTAATAAATATGTTGTGATAGTATTGAAGGTTGTGCATAAGTATCAGTTTTCTCAAGAGCTAACCCTTTGTGGTTGTAGGAGAAGGCTATTTCATTGGATTTGGGCATCCATGTTATACTGGATTCATATAAATAATTTGAAAGATTGTCTTCTTTTTCTTTGATTTTGATCTGCTTCAGTAGTATTGGAGGTATCTGTAATTTTAAATTTTCAAATTTGATGTAGTACTGAAGCTACTTACTCTTTACAATTTTACTTCACCAGGGAATTACCTAAGATTGGTGCTTGTTCAAAGGTATAAGAGAGTATGGGGATGAATCATTTAATTTAATTTTTACCAGTTAAGATATTTATATGCTCTGCTCATCTGGTTCATTTTTTATAAATTGCATTTTCTAGTAAGCAATACATTTCTTACAGATTTTCAGATGTATTTTCAGGTTGATGGGAATAATAGCAACCTTTTATGTCTTTTCATTTTCCTTCTTCTTGAGGTTATTTACCCCTTCTCGTTGTTTATATGTGCATGTGTGTGTATGGACCTCCCATTCTTTATTAGTTGTGTTTGTTATATATCTGTTCTATTTTTTTAAATAACAGTCTCTTTTATAAGTTACTTCTACAGTATTTCTGCCAACTATTTTTTTTGTTTCTCCTTTCCAGTTATTTCTTATTTTGTATTGCTTAGTTTCATTTTGCTCTTCTTTCTTGTGTAAAGTTGGATACTTATTCAGTATTTTGTTTTTATTTATATGTTTATATATGTTTGAGACCGGCTCTCACTCTGAAGTACAGCTTGGGTAATAGAGTGAGATCTTAGCTCACTACAGCCTTGAACTCCCAGGCTCAAGCCATCCTCATACCTCAGCCTCCCAAGTAGCTGGGACTGCAGGTGCATGCCACCACACTTGGTTAATTGTTGTATTTTGTATAGAGATGGGATTTCTCTTTGTTGCTCAGGCTGGTCTCAAACTCCTGGGCTCAAGTGATCCACCCACCTCAGCCTCCCCAAAGTTTTGGGATTACAGGTGTGAACAACTATGCCTGGCCTTTTTTTGTTTATTAATATAAATATTTTAACTATATATTTTATCTTAAGCCTGGTAGTAACTGCTTTTTATCATTTCTAAGAGTATTTTCATTATTTATCTTTATTTTCTTTTTAACTTACATGTACCTGTCCCAGTTATAGTTTGGTAGAGTGGGAGGCTATTGAGATTTTCCATATAGCCTAATACTTGGTTAATTTTTTTGTGGACATTCCATCATTATTCAAATAAATTATTGCCTTAGTTTGCAGGTTATAGATTTTTTTAAAAATTTTTTTGAGACTGAGTCTCACTCTGTCACCCAGGCTGAGTGCAATGGTGCAATCTTGGCTCATTGCCTCCAGGGTTCAAGCGATTCTCCTGCATCAGCTTCCTGAGTAGCTGAGATTACAGGCATGCACCACCATGCCTGGTTAATTTTGCATTTTTAGTAGAGACAGGGTTTCTCCATGTTGGTCAGGCTTGTGTCAAACTCCTGACTTCAGGTGATCTGCCCGCCTTTGTCTCCCAAAGTACTGGGTTTACAGGAATTAGCCACCGCACCCAGCCTGTCATGTTTTCTGGTGTGTATTTTCCCCTTCTATTTATTTGGACACAATTTATTGACTCCCTTCTCTATGTGGTGTTTAAATTAGTATTTTCACTTTTTTTTTTTTTTGGAGACAGGGTCTCACTCTGTAACCCAGGTTGGAGTGCAGTGGCATGATCATGGCTCACTGCAGCCTCCACCTCCCGGGCCCAAGTGATCCTCCCACCTAAGTTTCCCAAGTAGCTGGGAGCACAGGTGTGCATCATCATACCTGGCTTATTTTTAAATTATTTTTATAGAGACTGGATCTTCCTGTGTTGCTTAGGCTGGTGTTAAACTCCCGGGCTCTAGCGATTTTGCCACCTTGGCCTACCAGGGTGCTGGGATTACAGGTGTGAGCCATCACTCAGGCCTGTATTTTCACTTCTTCTCACTTGCCTTCCCCCCATTCTTCTCTTTACAATTGGTTGATTACATTTTATTAGTTCTAATCTTTTTATTTCTATCTTTGCATATATCTCTATAACTGCTATTTGACCAGCTACATATGATTATTTCTGAATCCCCAGCACTAAGAGACGTTATCAGCATACATTCACTGCCATCACTTTCTTCGTCATTTAAGTTTTGATACTTATATTATTTCTACATTTTATAGTTGTATTACTATAATGGCTGCAGATTTGATTTTTTTTTTCTTAGCCTAGAACTAGATGACTTCAGCCACTGCCATTTGCTGTTCTTACTCTGTTTCTCTCTTCCTCAGTTGAAATTCATCGTATGACTTTCAAGAAATTTCAAACTCCTTCAAGAAAGCTTTCTTGGAACATTATTCTCTGAGTCCTGTATGTTCGAAAATGCCTTTTTTGGTGGCCTTTATACTTAAGTGATCACTTGGCTGGGTATAAAATTCTTGGTTCATGTTTTTCCTAAGATTTTCCAGGTGTCAGTCTTTCATGTACTGGCTGTATATTGTGCTCCAGAGAATTCTGTGAACAGTTGGCAGAAGACGAGAGGAGACTAAAAACACACAAGCATCTAAAATAAGACCTCAGAAAACAAAGCATTTCAAAACATCCAACACACCTCAGACATTGAAAGTATTATTGTAGCAAATCATACAGTAATGATAGATCCCAGGGTGTTAAGAAAAATGTTAATTATTTTCAATGTTATTCATAAAAATTCAAGCAAATGTACAATTTGTTTTAAAAATATTCTTGTAATTAGAGAACTATGTACATGTTCTAATATTTTAAATATTATTTAAATATATTAAATATAACTTCAGCTGGTTTAAAAATTTTGTTCTGTGAATTTTTTTTTTATTTCTTGAGGACTCAAAACTAAAGTACATAGTTTTGCTCAGGTAGGAGAACAAGCGAGCTGTAATAAATGGATTTTTTTTAACCTTTGGAAAATTACATTACACTACTCCCTGTCATCCTCATTTGAAAATCAGTAATTAAGTACAAAACTGGATAGAGTACCATGAGAGGAAGGAAGGAGACTTGCTGGCTGGATTTTTCAAGGTGAGCTTCTTCATGAGGTGGATCTTGAGCTGAATAGATTGTTGTGAAGGTAGATGGGAAAAGAGAATATTTCTAGATTCTGGAAAATGAAATATTGGTCAGAAAGTGTTACATAATTAGAACCTCTCCTGAGGCTCCTGTTTATTGCATTGATGCTTCTCCCAGCAGGTCTGAGATACGAGTTGTGCACATACCTTTGTCCAGAGGCAGCAGTTTCTATTTCTGAGACTTTGAATCAGCAGCCTTGGCAGCAAATAAAGTTACTTCTTCAGTCTGTTATGTGATTAGAGCACTTGAAATGGGATGAATTCCAAAATGCTATCTTAGCCTGATTTCCATTCAGACTAGAGACTGGTTTAAAAGAATCAGTCAGTACTCAACACAGATCTCTTAAGGGTTTTTGTCAAGTATACACACAGGACTTTAGGAGGCTTTGGGTCAGAGTTTCCTTATAAGGAAAAACAGTTGAGTTTGGTTTCCATTAACCTTTTCTTAGCCAGTAGAAATTCTATTGCCTGGCGCGGCGCTCTCTCTCTCTCTCTCTCTCTCTCTCTCTCTCTCTCTCTCTCTCTCTGTGTGTGTGTGTGTGTGTGTGTGTGTGTTGGAGGCAAGAGGGCAGATGTTCAGTGATAGTGTGTGTCTCGGTAAATAAATGGTGAACTCCTTAAAGGCAAGAAGTATGTCCATTAAATTTTTTATCTGGGTTTTAGGGATAATGCTCTGCATAAGACAGTATTTTAGCAAATGTTTGTTCAATGAAGGAATATTAAACTACAGTTAATACTAAAAAAGAAATCCATGGAGCTATCTCCTTGATGAAAATATTCTATTTTTTCACTGCAGGTTGCAAGTGACAAAAACTCTGCTAGACTAGCTTAAGCAAAAAAAAAGGAACACTTGTCTCTCGGGCTGGGACATCCATGTTCGTGTTACTGATTTTGGGCAAGGTTAGATCCAGAGGCTTAATCAATGTTGTCAGGTCTTTCAGTTCTGCTAGCCCCTACTTAGCTTCCTTTGCAGACAGGTTTCTTTTTGAGGCAAGAAGGTGACATCCAGCAGCCACAAACACATCTTTGTGTTAAGGTAGCCAATGGCTGTTGCCATTTCCTATAGATTTAGAAGAGAAATTCCAGGGGAGCTCTGGTTGGCCCAATTTGGGTCATGTCCTTATTGCTGAACCAATCACTATGAAGGACTCTGGTGAGTCATATTAATAAATTATGAAAAGCTTCCAGCTGCTGAGGTCTTCAGGAGGTAGCATGTTTGCTCAAAGTGCTGTGATCATGGGTGTTGCCTCATTTCCTACAACCAGCAATGACCTCTAGGGCACATATGAGTCAGATGCTATGTGTTATCAACACAACAGGTTGGTTGTATTTCCAAAAGAATGGGGAAGAAGGATGTAGGTTAGGACAAAGCAACCAATCTCCACTACTGTTATTAAGGTGCTCCCTGGAGCATAATTGAGCTCTAAGAGGTACCTGCTATGTCTCCAAAGACTGATGGGACAGAAAAGAAATGTACTCTTTTAGGACAATTGTGGCAGAAAAATACTAGTGTTAAGAAACAGAATCTCAAGTTAATGGCTCATAAATCGGAAAAAGTTGCTTCTTGAGGTTTCAAAACTGTGTCTGACATCTGGTGGATTGTTTACTGTGCTGGGTATAGGGGGAGCTTCTGGAATGTATTGTAGCAGCCTGGCAAGCTAGGGGCTTTGGCTGGAACTACAAATGGCACCACAGTGATTTGAAAGCGTCATCATTCTCCTTACCTAAGGCTTGTGAAAGCTGACTTTATACCACTGTGACATTGTGTACCCACGTTAAAAACGAGGAACATCTAAGGAGTATCTACAAGATAAAATATAGTTTGGGAACATTTTCTCCCATTCTTCTAAATACACAAAGATTAAAAAGTGCTTGTTATTCATTTTGTCTGTAAGTGGAAAATTGATCTAAACAGTAGAAATATGCCTAAAAGAACAAATATGTACCTAACAGAATCACAGGGTACCTCTTACTCTGTCTTCAGATACTTCTACATAAAGAACCAAATTATTGGGCAGATTATTTTTCTTAGTTCTTCAGAATTTTTTTTTCTTACCGAGCTCGATGAGCTGAAAAATATTAATTTAGTAATGAGGGGGCAATTTTAATTTTTAATTTTATACTTCATAATTTCCTTCTTGATTTTAATCTTTTATTCTGATTAGTTTATAAGAGCTTCCTTTGTTAAAAGACAGTTTTAGTTACACTTGGAAAACTTTGATCTGGACTTTACTCTCATGTTTTCAGACGTGTTTCCTTCAATTTTTTTTCCTCAATCGTTATTTATAATTAGAATAGTATACTAACAGTAGGTAGTATACTTTCCTTTTTGATTGCAGAAGAAAGTATACTTTCCTTTTTGATTACAGAAGAAAAATGGAGTTTACATGAGAAAGTAGACACTGGAAATGCCTTTTTTGTCCATTCTTCATATTATCTGCATTTCCTTTTCCTAGAAATTCAATCTATGCCTGCAGGACAACTCCAGGTTTTCTAGCAGCTTACTAGGACTTTCAGAGCACTCCTGAGTAAACGCAGTCCGATGGTGTGGTATTTTCTGCGTTCTCTCAGAGTTTTCCAGAATCCATTCTCAAAATCCCCTATCTAAAGGAACGTGTACTTCTTACTGGGAAAGGAAAGGGCAGCAGCAGCCCTTGGCTGGAATGCCCACATTCACTCTCTTCTGTTGTTACTTAACCTCTGGTGTGTATTAGCTCCAGGGAAGTTACCCTATTAGACTTCCAAATGGAGTTCCATCTGGTATTTCAGGTAGCATGTACATTTTTTCTTGTTTTCATATTCTTTTTTACTTCACAATAGACTAAAGGGCATGTGACCATTGACTCTTTGCTCTTCATTATAATTGTGATAAAGAGCTTTTCTAGTTTCTCTAAGAATAATATTCAAAACATTTCATAACGTATTACTTGCTGTCAAGTTTTTGTTGGACGATTAGCCAACAGATATTTATGGAAACAAATAATTTTATCTCATTATAACTTTAAAGATAATTTACATATTTCTGGTGACATTATTATTTGAAACTCAAAAATATAAATTTGGGTTGTCATGGATACATTCATGCAGAGGCTTACTTTATCAATTTATTATAAAACTATTTATTTTTAGGATATAATAGAGTTTAATCAAAACACCAGTGCTGTTCATTTTTTTTCCATTAAGGTTATTATATTAAGCATATTGCTGCTTACTTTCTTTCTTTTTAATGTTTTCTCTTAATGGCATTTTATCGCCAAAGGGCACAGTTTAAACTGTGTGTCAAAATGACTGATCAGAAGTTTGGCTTGACTTTTGCTAGTCTTCCTTTCTCCTGCTGATATGTCAAGTAAGGATTATATATAATTCTCAGAATAATGTTCATTATAATGAGTTAGGCCAACCTACCAGGGAACTCATAGAAATGTAATTGACCCAGATGAGGGAAAAAATAAAACCTTAGCTTCCCGTAAGCAAAATCCCCAAATCTCACAATACTCTTCCTGTCTTAAGGGTACAATAACAATTCTTAAGAACGGTCTAGAAGCAAAGAAAGACTTGACTGATATTTAAGAAGGAAAAAGAAAAGAATGAAATGGGTAAGTGGTGGAACTAGAGATAGGTCAGCGTATCCATAAGCAAAGAGCAGGATAAAAAAGGCTTGGAAAGGTTTTTTGGAGTATGCCAATATTGGGTAAATTAAAGTGATCAGATGGGCCTTTTAAAAGCAATTTGCTTGGATAGAGAATACTACTTCTAGAGGCACAAGGTCAAACCAGAGTAATAAGTTTAAAAATCATGTACCTTATGAGATTTGGAGCTTTCATTTATTTTTTCTTATACATAGTGTTGGCCACAATGTAAGGAATATTATGGTATAAGGAAGTCATTGTGTTAAGACATAGAGAAAAACTAGATTTGAGAACTTATCAATACAAAAGGAAATGATGTTTAGAATATATCTTAAAAGGCAGCTCCATTAACTAAATTTGTGGTGAATGGGAAGACATATATGTGGCCAAGAACCGTATGGAAAACTCAACATCACTGATCAGTAGAGAACTGCAAATCAAAAGCACAATGAGATACTATCAGCTATACCAGTCAGAATGGCTATTATTAAAAGCCAAAAAATAACAGATGCTGGTGAGGTTGTGGAGAAAAAGGAATGCTTATACACTGTTGGTGTGAGTATAAATTAGTTCAGCCATTGTGGAAGACAGTGTGGCAATTCCTCAAAGACCTAAAGATAGAAATACCATTTGACCTAGGAATCCCATTCTTGAGTATATACCCAAAGGAATATAAATCATTCTATTAGAAAGACACATGTATGTGTTTGTTCATTTCAGCACTATTGACAATAGCAAACACATAGAATCAACCCAAATGCCCATCAATGATAGACTGGATAAAGAAAATATGGTACACATGCACCATAGAATACTATGCAGCCATAAAAAATGACTTCATGTCCTTTGCAGGGACATGAATAGAGCTGGAGGCCATTTTCCTTAGTAAACAAACACAGGAACAGAAAACCAAATACCACATATTCTTACTTATAAATGGGAGCTAAATGATGAGAACACATGGACACATAGAGAGGAACAACACCTACTGGGGCCTTTTAGAGGGTGGAGGTTGGGAGGAGGGAGAGGATCAGGAAAAATAATGAATGGGCACTAGGCTAATACCTATGTTATGAAATAATCTATATAATAAACCCCCATGACACAAGTTTACTTATGTAACAAACTTGTACCCTTGAATTTAAAAGTTAAAAAAAAAGTTAAAAGGCAAAGTTCTACCTATGGAAACAAAAAAAAACCTTTTTTTTTTTTTTTTTTTTTGAGGTAGAGTCTCATTCTGTTGCCCATACTAGAGTGCAGTGATGTAATCATGGCTCAAGTGATCTTCCTGCCTCAGCCTCCCAAGTAGCCGAAACTACAGGCATGTGCCACCAGGCTTGTTTTTTTTTTTTTTTTTCTTTTTCTTTTTTAACGTTTTCTTTTTAATTATATTTTCCATTATTTTTTACTTCTCTTTGGGCCCAGGCTGGTCTCAAACTCCTGGGCTGAAATGATTTTCCTGCCTTGCTGCCTCTGCCTCAGCCTCCCAATGTGCTGGGATTAGACCTGAGCCACCAGGCCCAACCAAAACTACTTAGAGGACTGTGTGCTATTTACAATACAGTAACAGAATCTGATAGTGCATGAAAACTACATCTTCATGTAAGCAGAAAAAACAACTTCAATATAATTTGTCAGGCAAACTTTTTAATATAAGTTATCAGTATAAAGTAAATCTGAGGATATTACCTTTGTTGAAGTTAATATGTTCAAATTAGCATGGTTGATTCTTTTAATAGCCTGGTTTGAATATTAAAATTTAAACATTAGATTTGATCTCACTTTAAAATGAGTAAAAAAGTACATATGCGTGTATGTGTGTGTGTATATATATATATATATATGTGTGTGTATATATATGTGTGTACATATATGAGTATATATATATGTATATATGAAAATGTAAAAAGTAATGGAAAAGAGTCTTAAGGAGTACAGCACCTTGAAGATATTAGGCACCTAATATATGCTTATTGGAGCTGCTACTGTTGAATGAATTTTCAAACACCCTAATTTTATATTTTCAGTAGAGACAAGGTTTCTCCATGTTTGGTCAGGCTGGTCTCGAACTCCCGACCTCAGGTGATCCGCCCACCTTGCCCTTCCAAAATGCCGAGATTACAGGCATGAGCCCCCACACCAGGTCCAAAAGTTTTTATATAACAAAGGCAAAGATTAAGATAGAAACATTGCAGTTTTGACAAAACTCTTTCTACTTACTTATGGAAACATTCAGGTATTTTATACTGGTGTTTTGGACAATGTTCACAGTAGCGAAGAAACCTGGATATATTATGGCCCCAGTGAATGCAACTTCAGAAACAATCAAAACAAAACAAGTACAGCAACAAAAATATTACAGATGTTCTTGTGGAAGAAGAAATTCCATCTGATGGGAAATCAAAAGGCATGCCAAAGTAATTGAGATTTTGCAACACAAACCAGCAGAACGACAGACATGAGTGAAAGTGGTATGTGAAAAACATAGTCAACTTATGAAATGTAATAAAAATTATTTTGAATGGTAGTGACATCACTAATCCCATCATTCAAGCGCCAGAGACCTGCTTCAAACACTGACATGTTTTTTTGCAGATTCAGACAACCTGATGTTGTACAGATAATCACATTAGCTAAAAATATTTCAGGTGTGTGTTTGTAAAGCCCCTTTAGTTGAATAAATAATACATAGACAAAAGAATATTTTGAAACTAAAAGGTAGCTAAGAAAAATCTGTAGTACTTTGAGATAATCAGTAAAAGAATGAATGAAATCAAAGCTAATAGATCACAGGGTGAGTTACATCCACGGCTTGGTACAATCATTTTGAACTGTAGGGGTGATTTTTAACACTAAAATATAGCCTACATGTGAATTTCATTTTTTGTATTTTTCTGAAAAGCTCAACATGTTTGTAAATCATTTAAGGATGTTAGCACCACATCCAGCTAGAGATACTTATAAATATCTCTGAAGCTGAGTACATTGATTATTGTTCAAATTAAATTATACAGTCTTAGTACAACTAATTAAATTATCAGAATAAGAATAAAAAACTTTAAAACATGCTAAGAGTCAAGCTTTCTTATTTCTTTGTGGAAATTTTTATTTTACATGTCAAAGATACATCCTATTTAATGTTCTTGATTTGATCTTGTAAGCATAACATATAAAAATGTGATATGCATAATCTTTTTTATAGTTCAACATGAGTGAACACGTAACAAGCTGAACATCCAAGTGTCTTATCTGACTACTTTTGAAAATAGAAACTAATTACATTTGAATATAATACAGTCCAGCTCAGGAATGCTCCTTTAAAAGCCCTGGGTTTCCCCAGGCAGAGTGAGTTGCCTTATTCCTCTCTGCTAACATCATACCTTGCTTAGATTTATATCATTGTGCTTTTTGCTACAATGCATTTATACAGTATAATACTATATGGCATTTGCCTGAAAATACCGTATAAGTATATGTATGACTTAACTGTGAAGTACTAGTCTTGTTTATGTTTACCCTTGCTACTTATCTCAATGCCTGACACACAGCAAAAGCTCAGTAAATGTTTGAGTGCATGCATGAATGAATGAATGAAGAAACGTGTTTAGGGCAGTCATTTAGGAAAGTTATATGCCTATTAGCTTTAAAGATATTGTAACATTAAAAAATATTTTCAAACATTATTCTAGGATGGGGTAAATTCCCAAACTTTGGGAGGTTTCGGGATGTCATATTGAAGATGGGGAGGAGAGAAGAAGAGGTAGAATTGGAACAGATTTGGAGAATGAAGAGGGGAAGGGAAGTAGCTCTACTTTGAAACCCCATGCTATGTCTTATGGAAATGAAGACAATGTAGAATAGGAATTTAAAATACTGGAGATACGGTGACTGGGCTGAAATCACATCTCTGCCGTTTTCAGGTTTGTGACTCTGAGGAGGTGAACTTTTTTTGTCTTTCAGTCTCTTCATTCAGAATTTACTTCATATAGTTGAATGGAAACATTCAGCTGCAAGTAGCAGAAAACATTAGTTTCTTAAATAATAAAGACTTTTGATTATCTGGCATAATTATTAATAGCAGTCTTGGAGGCCGTTGATTCTAGGTTGGTTCAACATTTCAGGATGCCAGCCTGCTATCTGTCTCTCTCTTGGCCTCTCCCTCATGATTTCAAGATGATTGCTATAGCTTTAGGTATCACCTCCTCAAATAACAGCATTCCAGAGTTAGGGAACCAGTAGAGTGACAGTAAATAGTGTAGCAAGGGCTGCAGGAGAGCTTGGATGCGTTTCTCGTTTTTCAGGAAGAGAAGCTCTTTTCCCAAGTCTCCGTGTCACTTATTTCCCTTATTGACCAGAATATGTATAAAGGATGCTTGGAAACAAGCGTCTTATGTTTCAGCTTCTCTAGCAGAAGCACCAGTAAGAAAGACGTTGAGAATATCAGGTAGCGAGCTAAGAATACATGTCCCTGTTGGAATAAGAATTATTATTGTTTAGCACCGTGACTGGCTACAGGGTAAGTATTCAGTAGGTATTACTATTTTACTATTAACCATTCTGTACTGCAGTGAAAAAAAAAATTCTAATGTAAATTAAAGTTTTTATGGCAAAATAGGCTAGTTCTACCAACAAAATTTTTAAAATAAATTATTTACGAGCTCAGACATTGCTATTACTACCCTTTTAGTATTTTATTCTCTATAAAATGCTAAATGATCTTTTATAGAGTATATTATAGAGATACTTTATAGAGTATTTGATAGATACTTTTATAGAGTATTTTATAGAAAATAGTATTTTATAAAGAATAAATTTATAACATATATCATATATTATAAATTTATAACTTTATAATAGTATTACTATTATTGCCCTTTTAGTATTTTAGTCTCTTCTCTATCCTTTTCTTATCCACTCTGTTTTTCTGGAAATTACCAAGCATGAGAAGTAATTTGTTCTTATTTTTAGCTCTGACATGTAAACAGTGGTTTTTCTGAAATACCAATTAAAATGAGTAGAAATTTTTGTTTTAATTATTTTGAACACATCTCCAGGTATTAAGGTTGAACTTTACCTCAGAGCTTCACGCCGATAAAATTTTCATAGCGGAAATCCTCTTGCGATAGTACCTTGCCACATGGCCATTTCTATGTGGACTGTTTAGCTAGTGGGAAATTTCATCTAATATGCTGTTCCCATCAATTTAATCTTTGAGAACACTGCTTATTTCGGTTACAACATAAATTGTGGTGACAGAGGACAGCAATTTGGAAATATAAAATAGCATGTATTTAGGACTCTAGTAAGAATACCAAAGAGGTAAACAAAACTAACAAAATGAAAAGTAACCTCCAGAGGAGAGAAGGATGAGGGTAATAAAATCTGCAGACAGTAAGTTATGCTACCAAATTAAGAGACCCCTTTAAATGTACTAATCATGAGACATTTTTTATACAAGCTACGTATTAGAATTTGCAAAGTCAGTAGCCCTGAGCAGTAGTGTTCATTTTTGTAAATGGAAAAATAGTCACCTTAAAAAAAATCAATTTATATATTGAAGAAAGGAGAAGTATACATAACTATTTGAAATGTAAGCCATAAATATACTGAGGGGATGAAAGAGCCAGTTAGAGAAAAAGAAGTTCTCCCCAAGAAAGCCTGATATGATTTCTGCTTAATAGTTTTCTACTGGGAAAATGGATTGTAATCCAGACATATTATTAAATGATGTTATATTCTTAAAACAGCTGTATCAAAATATAATTTACATGCCATAAAGTTCACCCATTTAAAGTGTACTGTTCAACAATTGGACCTATTATTTTTAAGCAAACCAAACTGAAACCGGTAAAAGAAAAAGAATGAAATGCTTAGAAACTATTGATTTCCTATTAGAAACTCATGTAAATACTGAAAAATCTACTGGAGGACAAATTTTTCATTTAAAACCCAAAAGCAAATTAAAAGTAATTTTATATACTGCATTGTTCTCTGTGTCCTGGGTTCAGGCACCCGTAGTGTGTACACATGATCATCTCTACCTGGGGATGGAAAAGCTCCAGCGTTTCTCCTGAAATGTGTGGGAGCCACTGAGGCATAGAAGGAAAGTCAAGTGCAGAAAGATGCCATAGAGACCTTTGATATGGACCCCAGTGTGTGAGTTTGAGAAAGCAAGTATTATTGTTATGCTTCATTTGCATATTTTCTTGATTTCTAATATGTCCTCTCCCCAAAGCATCATCTATTTTCTCTTTTTCTTTTCTTTTGTTTTTTTGAGACAAAGTATTGCTCTGTTGCCCAGGCTGGAGTGCAATGGCACAGTTAAAGCTCACTGCAACTTCCACCTCCCAGGTTCAAGTGATTCTCCTGCCTCAGCCTCCCAAGTAGCTGGGATTACAGGTATCCATTTCCACATCTGGCTAATTTTTGTAATTTTAATAGAGACGGGATTTCACCATGTTGGCCAGGCTGATCTTGAATTCCTGACCTCAGGCGATCTGCCCCCCTTGGCCTCCTAAAATTCTGGGGTTATAGGCATGAGCCACTGCACCTGGCCTATTTTTAACTGCAGAACTTACTTTAACATATATTTTCCACTATTAAATAACATAAAAATGTTACTTTCTAAAAATAGTTAAAAAGTGTCCTCCAAGCCTGAAGCTTCCTTTTGGATATTTTACAGAACTCTCTTGAGTGTGAATCCTTTGGTGACATATCAAAATAAGATTAAACTTCAAAGTCATGTGCTTTTCCATTTAGAAAATTAAAGAGCCATGTTTTTCAAGGAAAAAGACTAAGATAATTAGAATTGCTCAGCCAATTTTATATTGACACAATTGCCACATAGATTATCTATAACTCCACTAATAGATCTTCAAAATTCTTTTTGCAGATCTCATTTCTTCATGTTACTTGTTATGCTCAGATAAGATGGTCTTATGTATTTACATAAGTACTTAAGTTAATTTGTTTACTTGATATTTATTAAACTATTAGATTTGTATTTGATGTAAGTTCTTTCTACAAAGGGAGAAGCGATATACAAAACATAATGGATTTTTGCCTTAGGTTGGGATCATGAAAGTCATGGTACTTAACCTTTCTTTTTTTAAAATTCTACAAATTAAACATCACTATTATCACCATTGCTTTATATAGCCAATGTTTATATATTTTTATTTTATTTTTTATTTATTATACTTTAAGTTCTGGGGTACATGTGCATAACGTGCAGATTTCTTACATAGGTATACATGTGACATGTTGGTTTGCTGCGTCAATCACTCCAACATCTACATTAGGTATTTCTCCTAATGTTATCCCTCTCCTATCCCTGCAATCCCTACTATCCTTCCCCTAGCCCCCTACCTCCTGACAGGCCCCAGTGTGTGTGATGTTCCCCTCCTTGTGTCCATGTGTTCTCATTGTTCAACACCCACTTATAACTGAGAACATGGTGTGTTTGGTTTTCTGTTCTTATGTCAGTTTGCTGAAAATGATGGTTTCTAGCTTCATCCATGTCCCTGCAAAGGACATGAGCTCATCCTTCTTTATGGCTGCTTAGTATTCCATGGTGTATATGTGCCACATTTTCTTTATCCAACCTATCACTGATGGGCATTTGGGTTGGTTCCTAGTCTTTGCTATTGTGAACATTGCCACAGTAAACATACGCGTGAATGTGTCTTTATAATAGATTGATTCATAATCCTTTGGGTATATACTCAGTAATGGGATTGCTGGGTTAAATGGTAATTCTATTTCTATATCCTTGAGGAATCACCACACTGTCTTCCACAATGGTTGAACTGATTTACACTCCCAACAACAGTGTAAAAGTGTTTCTCCACATCCTCTCCAGCATCTGTTGTCTCCTAATTTTTTAATGATTGCCATTTTAACTGGCGTGAGATGGTATCTCAATGTGGTTTTGATTTGCATTTCTCTAATGACCAGTGATGATGAGCTTTTTTTCATATGTTTGTTGGATGCGTAAATGTCTTCTTTTGAGACGTGTCTGTTCATATTCTTGGCCTACTTTTTGATGGGGGTTTGTTTTTTCTTGTAAATGTGTTTGAGTTCTTTGTAGATTCTGGATATTAGCCCTTCATCAGATGGGCGGCTTGCAAAATTTTTTTCCCATTCTGTGGTTGCCAGTTCACTGTAATGATAGTTTCCTTTGCTGTTCAGAAGCTCTTTAGTTTAATTAGATCCCATTTGTCTATTTTGGCTTTTGTTGCCAATGCTTTTGGTGTTTTAGTCATGAAGTCCTTGCCCATGCCTACGTCCTGAATGGCATTCCCTAGATTTTCTTCTACGGTTTTTATGGTGTTAGGTCTTATGTTTAGGTCTTTAATCCTTCTGGAGTTAATTTTTATATAAGGTGTAAGGAATGGATCCAGTTTCACCTTTCTGCATATGGCTAGCCAGTTTTCTCAACACCATCTATTATATAGGGAATTCTTTCCCCATTGCTTGTTTTTGTCAGGTTTGTTGAAGATCAGATGGTTGTAGATGTGGGGCATTATTTCTGAGGCCTCTGTTCTGTTCCATTTGTCTATATCTCTGTTTTGGTACCAGTACCGTGCTGTAGCCTTGTAGTATAGTTTGAAGTCAGGTAGCATGAAGTCTCTAGCTTTCTTTTTTTTTTTTTTCCTTAGGATTGTCTTGGCTATGCAGGCTCTTTTTTGGTTCCATATGAAGTTTAAGGTGTTTTCTTTTTTCCAATTCTGTAAAGAAAGTCAGTGGTCGCTTGATGGGGATAGCATTGAATCTATAAATTACTTTGGGCAGGATGGCCATTTTTACGAAATTGATTCTTCCTAATCATGAGCATGGAATGTTTTTCCATCTGTTTGTGTCCTGTCTTATTTCCGTGTGCAGTGGTTTGTAGTTCTTGAAGAGGTCCTTCACATCCCTTATTAGTTGTATTCCTAGGTATTGTATTCTCTTTGTAGCAATTGTGAATGGGAGTTCACTCATGATTTGGCTCTCTGTGTGTCTGTTTTTGGTG